>JASAMX010024722.1:0-33802 GCA_030248175.1 Microlaimidae sp. YZB2_3
TTTCAAAACAAAAAAATAATAGCCGCACTGTTTCCGATGAAAAAACCAGCTGCGATATTTTTTTATTTTTATGGTCCTATAATAAAACGTAAATCTCATATTAGGATCTAAATGTCCACAAAATAACACAGATGGAGCTCAGGAGCTCCGGCTCTTATTCAAATAATAAAAAAATAGTTATCAGTAAAATGCATTATAAATCTTTGATGGTTTTATAATAATTTTAATTGATAGTTTTTAAACGTGTTTAATATTTGAAAATTTGGAACAATTTCTAAACTCAGTTTTCGAGAAAAAAAAAACTAGAAAGTCGGATATGTTGCCTGGCATAGCTTAAAATACGCGCCTAAAGCGAGTTTTTCCGTTGAAACATGATTTTTTTAATTATTCTTACTATAATTTAGTTTGGAAATTAAATAAATTACATAATTTATCTTAAGTAGACGAATTAAAAATTTAAATAACACAAATATGTCTGTTTTGGCTGAAATTTATATATGGAAACGTAAAAGGGACCAAAAAGCCAAACGTAGTTAGTCCATCGGTCGTCGGAAAACACTTTAATTAAGTATCACACACAAGCAGAAAGAAAAATTGTTAATTACAATAAAGCTTCTTATATAAAACATGGAAAATAAAAAAAATTGTCGCAAATGTGTGGCAAGTTAAACTGTACCAATAATTACTAACCTATTTCAAAGTTTCAAAGTTTTGAATTTTTATTAAAAAATAATTTTATCAGCGGTTTTTTTTACTTTTGGCTCTATGGTCCCTGCTACAATGTCAATTTACGCATTTAAACGTTATTTTTAAACAGTTCTGTCTCTATTGGCTTTTTGGTCTCTATGTGTCTCCCTTTTGGTCTCTTCAGTACCCAGCTCTAAGGTCCCGCAATTTTTTTCTCCTAATCTCTTTGCTTTTTTTCCATTGGCTCTAAAGATACTTTTTGTGGATCTTTGATCCCAAAAAGTGAGGCTCTTTAGGTCTCAAAATTGCGGTTCTTTAGTACCCGGGGCCCTTCTGTCTTCAAATCGATCAAAACCGCATAATAAATAATTTGCATACGCATGGTTGGCACGCAGCTGATTGCGCCTCCCGTGTAATCATTATTTCGGTAATATTACGTTTAGCAGTTTTTGCGCAGTTTTCTAACAAAAAAGTAAGGTGCTTCGACTTTTCAACTTCTCTAGTTCTCTACTCTTCGACTTTTCAACGTTTCAACACTTTTCAACTAAACCATATATGCAAATTGTTTTTTACATGACTTTTGTCGATTATCACAAGTCGAATTATAAAATGTCATTATATTGTTATAAGTTATAAGGTTTTAGGAACCAAGAGAATATGGAGCGGAATTGGCTAGGTTTTCGTTTTCCTGTACACAAATAATTTTTTTTATTTTAAATCACATTGTTTTATCCGACTTTACTGTAAACGTTTAAAAATTATTTGTTAAAAACACTAAATTAAACTTCAGAACACGATGGTCAAAACCTTCCCGTTTAACCGGAAGTTGTTCAGCGTTAAGGAGTTTTACAGAATTTGGGTAGGAGATCTCTACGTTCATTGGAGATCAATTTTTTCCCAAGCGCTAATTGAGTAACTCCTGCCACAACCATTCCCACAGACAAAACATGTATGATGTGATCACGAATATTACATGACATTTTGAGGGTTCTTAAAACACTGATGTAAAAGTGATGAGGTTCCGTTCCGTTTTGTGTTGTTTTTTAGCCTAAAACTAATCAATTTATTTTTAATCCAGCGTTCTTAACTAAAATCTCGTATTTTTGCTGTGAGTCTATGTAAGACTGAATCCTAACTGGGCGTAAATTACCAATCAGTTAATGACGACGACCACTCGAACCTTGCTCGCTTTAACGATACAAAGTTTTTTGCCTATTTCATGGTTGATTGTCGTTTAAAAAAATTGTGGTTTGGTAAATTAGCGGTTTGTAAATATTTATTTTAAAATAATGGGTGTAATTAAAGTTTTGAAATTCCACCTTTCCAAAAATAATATAATTTTTTGATCGGTTCAGTAATTGGCGAGATACTGGTGGCCGTTTAAAAATTAAAAAAAAATCACTTGAAGAAACCCAATTGTTATACATAATTTTTAATTGACAAAAGTAACCATTTTGGAACATTTGATCCCTAAAAACAATACAATAATGATAGATATGAAAATGTCTACAGAACATTTAGTGTAAAAAAACTGGTGTAGTTTCCTAAACACATTTACTGGACTAGCTCTTTTGATATTTTATTTAGAATTAAAGTGTAGGACGTTTATTTCATTTTTTTTAAAACTTAAATGTTGTGCGTATCGCTTTCTGAATTTTTTCAATATTGTATTGGTTGCTAGAAAATGTTTTATGATTTTTTTAGATGTTATGGGAGATAGAAACCATAACATTTTTTAAGTCATTTTTAACCGAAACATATAGTGTTTGCAATTTTTGCTTATTCTAATCTAACAAATAACTTTTCTTAAAGCTATCTAAAGCTTTCTTCTAGCTTTTTAAACTCAAACGTCATTTAAATTTTGTCCATTATTTTGAATAAATTGTATTTTTAGAAATAAAAATATAGCCTAATAAAATGTATATTTTATGGAAAAAAGTTTAACTCATTGTATTTTTGACTTTCTTGAAAAAATAATAAAAATAAAAAGAAAAAAAAACAAAAGGAATTATGACCAGAACGGAAGTAATGTAAACGGAAGTAAAATTTTTAACAAAAAAGGCCGATTTAGTAACAAAAACAAAAATAATATCAAAAAGAACAAATATTTTTATAACAAACCAGAAAAATGATCACACTTTTGAAATTGAAAAATCACTTTAATGGATCGTACTTTATATAAAAATAAAGCGTTAATCTACGTACCAAAAAGCCATATTAATAAAAAAACTTTAGATATTTTATGTTTATGCTTTATTTTGTACGTCTTATGTAAGAATACGTCAATTAGCAATATATAACCTATTTTGAAACTTGAAACTAATTAATTTTACAAAAAAGTCGCATCAAATCTTAAAATTTAAAAGAGAACATTATTAGTTTATTCATTTTAAATTTACAAATAATTTTAGCTGCAAGATAGTAATGCAAGATAATTCTAGTGCATGCAACAAATATAACAAAATGAAGAATTATTAAAAAAGGTACAGTAATTGGAGCGGGGTGAGGTAATAAGATAAGAATAGCTCTGGTTCTAGGTTTGAATGAGTGAGTGTGCGTGCACATGTTTGTTTTGTTTTGCGTACATGTATATATAGTGTTTTTCTTGTTTATTAGCAATACAAATTAAATCAAAAATAATGTTAAAAAACCTTCCAATCTTATTTGAAACAAATACATTCAGATTTAATCCCGTTCTTTTGATGGCCTTTTTTGTTACAACCGTGAAATCTTCGTATTTGAAAGGTAAAAGCTTCGTCTCACGGTGGTGGTATTTTTGTATGACAAATGTCTTACGTAAACCTTACTGCGGTAAGCTCTTACTATGAAAAATGTCTTACGTAAACCTTACTGCGGTAAGCTCTTCGCATAACCTTGGTTTTACTTCCGTCATACATAATTTTTTGTGCGCGAATAGTGTCCAGTTAGCGAGCAAATTGGAATGGATAAAGTTGTGCGGTAGCAATATGCAAATATTTGCAACATGAAATATCCTACGTAATACACTGTATCGGTTAGAAAAATCTGCATATTGCTACGGTACAGCTTTAACCCTTTCAGTTTGCTTGCTCACTTCGCACTACTCACGCAAAAAATAATATATGACGGAAGTATAACATAGGTCACATTAAGGTTTCATGGTTGTAACCGAGGAAAAGGCAATCACGGGAACGGGTTATATTTTAACACATACATAAATATTTTTCGTAGTGTAGCGAATGAAATATAAAAATTTATTTAATTTACTCGAATAATTGTTTTACAATATTGTAAATGTCAATTTAGGCAAAGGTCTACGCTTTGCGATTATGGACTATTTTTTGCGTTGCTAGGATTGGTGCTCGCAATACTTGAAGCTGAAATATCTGCAAAAAATAGTAGACAATTTATTTCAACCAATCACTCAAATTCTATCTTCATTGAATATGAAGCTTCTTTTTCATTAGCAAAAGTACGTTTTAGTAAACATTTTTTAGTTTTCATTGAAAGTAGGATTTTGTGTATGTCACGTTTGTTTTAATTTAAACATACAAATACTTAATTATGAGTTAAAAAGGTACCAAAATAGTATTGTTGTTTTGGTTGTTTTTTAAACTTTTATTGTGAATAAATATCTTCTGATCTAACATCAGCCAACTAACAAGAACTAGTAAAGATTTTTTAAACTGAACAGATTACACACATTTGAAATTTATTCCTGGAAAACGATATACATTAATAATAATTATGGAACTTCAAAAACCAGATAATTATGAGAACATGAGATTTTATAAATATGAACAAGTAGTGCTCATATAAAAACTACATGTTTCTTAAAGTTTTAACTAAAAAATCAGGACACTTTGCTATGCATTAAAAAAATTCTCTGGTTAAAACCATCTTTAAGATATAAAAAAACTTCAAACTTTTTGTTAAATTTTCGCAATTTGTTATTAATAATTAAAGTTTGTATTTTATAATATTTAATATTCTAGCAAACACTTATTTCTGTTAGTTTACGATACTTAGTGGCATTTTCTACTGGTGTGCTGATGGCTTTGGTTATCGGTTACCATGTTATGGCAATAAGAGTAAGTATTATTTTAAAGATTGGTTCATACTTCGTTCAAAGTTTCCAAAGGACAAAAGAAGTTTTTAAACCTGTTTATACGATGTCAAAAGTTTCCAAATCACAAGTTGAAAGAAATTTAGAAGAAGACAATGTCCTTTTGTCAAAATAAACATGTCTTTTGGACAATCCAAAGAGGTCTTTTGGAAAATTTTGGAGGTTTGTCTTTTGGACGAAGTATGAACGCTTTTTTAAATACTGTCCAAAAGACAGTTCCAAGTGGCCAAAATAGTTCAAAACTCAGGTTGAAATAATTCAATTTTGTTGTAGTTGTCCAAAACACACCTTTGGATTGTCCAAAATCGTTCAGTGGACTTTGTGGTTTAAACATTTTCCCGTTGGTTTTTTTGTTTGTATACTGTCCTTTGAACTATCCTTTAAACTGTTTTGGGACTGTTTTTGGACTTTGTTTTGGATGAAGTATGAACAAGGTTTAAAAACTGTCCTTTTGATTTTTTCTGTTGGTGAAATATGAACGAGGTTTAAAAACTGTCCCTTGGACACTTTGGGTAAAGTATGAACCAGGCTTAAATGAAGTTTGTAGTTCTATTTAATGTTAAGACAATAATATACTGTAAAATCAAATAACAAAACAGTTCTTAATAATAGCGCGCTATTAATACAATTATTTTATAATTTTAACGGAATATTTAAAAATTTTCAAAAAAACCGAAATCCATAAAATAATTACTTTAATTTTGTATTTTATTATTCTGCAGACTTTCCTTTAAGACTCGCTTTTTCAAATTAACTTTAAAAATTGTGATTTAAAGCTGGGCTTAAATTTAATTTTAAAAAAATATTCATGAAGCAAGTCTAGTAATGTCTGCTCAATAATAAATATTAGCGTATTGATATACCAAATTTTAAAAGTCAAGCTTTTGGCATACAAATAGTGTTAAAAATATAAACTGATTTGTACTGATTGCGACCCTTTCTACCTAGTGATGTTTAAAAATATGGTCACTGCTACAGCAAAATGAGACACAATTAGTATAAAATCTACGTGACTATGACTTTTTTAAAATTTCAAAGAGCACCATACTAACTACAGAATAAGTCACAATCACGTGTATTTTAAAATGACTGTGGCTCATTTCGCTGTAGTGACGACGATATATAATTTTTTCGTGATTAGTGATGTTCCTACCGACCAAAAACATGCTTCAAAGCCCATTCATTAGAAGCAGAGAGAGTTTCGGAGCTCCGCCCCTTAAGGTAGAACAGCACAGTTAGATTTTGACGGCAGATCTTTTCTAATTAATTTTACTAACGTAATTTGACCTGCTCATTCAATTTTTGACATTCATTTTTCTTAAAAATTTGTTATCGTCCACAATCACTAAATGACAACAATAAAATACATGTCAAAAATCCATTATATTATAATAAAATTCATTACCAAAAATATTCGATTTTTTCATTTTCCATTCAGCGTCTCTTGAATAAAGAACACTTTTTTAATTAAAAAGTTAAAAATTAAAAAAATTTTTTCCACTTTAAAAATGTTGCCTGCGAGAGACTCAAACCTACGGGTATGTGTTTTCAACTCCGACAATCTAACCACTCGGCTACTGGCTCATTTGAGATCGTTCTTGTAAAAGGTACTTTTAAACAAACGTTTCGAAATGTAGTTTCTCGACGTCAAATCCAAAAAAATTTAAATGAAAATTCAAAAAATTGATTCGCTCAAATTTCAATGAATGTTTGGAAATAGTTATACACAAATATAATCAATACTTTGATTAATATTTGATTAAAAAACTAATTCATGATTTTTTTAATTTGATTTTTCTTTTAAAAACATCGATTTTTTAATTTTCTTAAACTTTTGAATTACGTTTTATACCAAACCACATCCAAAAGTTGCCCCTATTTTTCGTTAACTTTCTATAAAATTGCAGGAAAAACTGAGCGAATCAATTTTTTTAAATGCCCAAAAACTGTATTTTAACTTTAAATTCATCAAACTATATCTCGAAATAGAATATTCGGTAAACAATGAAAATATTACTGTTAGATAATCCTAATCTGAGCTTTCGATCGCACTATACTTTTGTCAGACAAAAATTAATATTTAAGTTGATATCTAACGTTTAGTAAAAATCGTCAAAACTATGGTGTTCTACCTTAAATAAGCGATTTTAAGTTTATTTGAGCTTAACATTAAAAATTAATCTATCTGCATTTTTTGCACTTATTCGGCAAGCACTAAAAGACACCTACGGACCGACTACACCGACGCACTGACGGGACCGAGCACGGACCGACCGAGGGGTGAAAGCCTCTGTGGATTATCATGGACGTCTAATAAATCTTAGACAAAGTGATAAATTTAAAAAAATATCATAATAAAAATCATAAACAACCTTAATCCTGGACTATAGACCTTAGTTTTACCAAGCAACCTAAGAAAAACCTCAAAATCAAACAAAACATTAAATTTAGCTTGATTTTAAGGTTTTGCTTATCTTGCTTAGGAAAAGAGAGGCTTTCACCCCTCGGTCGGTGTAGTCGGTCTGTCGGTGTAGTAGGTGTCTTTTAGTGCTTGCCTATTCTAGCGTTTTCAATAAGTTTTGAAAAAAAAATTTACAGAAAAATTTGAAAAATAATCTATAGTATCATTTCAAAATTATTCATGAAGTCGGTACTAAAATAGAGCGGAGCTCCCGAGCTTCTGAACGCGGAGCACCACTCCGGAGAACATCACTAGCTGTGAAATCAAATACAGAATAAGTCACATTTGTGTGTAATTTAAAATGACTGTGGCTAATTTTGCTGTAGTGATGACGATATAATTGTTTCAGATAGCTGTGATATATTTTTGCGCTCACGACTGGCGTGTAGCTATCACATTTCGAAGACTATCACTTTATATAATATAATTATATCATATAATATGATAGTTATAACTTATATTATTATATAATGTAATAGTTATATTATATCATATAAAAGTGATTAGTTACAGTATTTTATTATTATCATATGATAATATGTAATGTATAAGTACGTAATTATTGAATAAGTATGTAATTATTAATAGTCATATTATATTATATAATAGTATGTAATGTAATGAACATATTTAATAATTATATAAATATGTAATTATATAATGTGATAGTAATATTATATAATATAATAGTTACATTATATCATATAGTTATATTTCATTATATGATAGTTGCATTATATCATAGTTATATTATATTATTTCGAAGACTGTCACATTATATAATATAATTATATTTTGAAGACTATCACATTATAGAATATAATTTTTAGATAGCTGTGATAGATTCAGGCGCTGATGATTGGCGAGTAGCAATCACTTTTCGAAGACTTCTTCGAGTCGGACTGGAGCTTATAGTTTGCGCCGTTTGTCCTTTACCAGGCAATAATTTACTTTTTCATTTTAAAATTTTAAGGAACCTGAAAATGTCGTATAGTATTCGCGATTACGTCATATATGTTTTGCTCCGTGGAAATGGTTGTGGGAGGAGTAGCCAAACAACAGGGCTTGAAAATGCAGGTGCGAATATGGTTAAAAAAATACCGCCTCAGAGTCAAATCAAAAAACAAAGGTTGGATTCGTAATAAGGACCCCCAAAAGCCCCCGAGTACGTGTTTTGGTGAAAATAGTCAAATTTTTCCAACTGTATCGTTTTACCTTAAAAGAAAATTTTTGTTTGGTAATACTAGAAAAACAGCATGCAAAAGACACACAACAAACCGTATTTATTTAACAAACCGTTTTTATTTTATGTAAATAAAAATATTTTAAAATCACTGTAGACATTACTTATAAGACTATAGCAAAATTTAAATTTTTCAGCTATTTGGTAATTTGATGTGGTTTCTACAATGTTTTATAAATATTGGTTCGGCAAAAATAATGTTTTATGTTGAAAAGGGTATTTGTAATATTCATTTAAAAAATCAATATTTTTGCTAATAACTCGTTAGGAATTATTTTTTGGTTCAATACAATTTTTGAAAAGTGTGACTGATACATCGATTGGTATTAATAAAAACAAAAAAGAAATACAGCCCATATTAGTAAACTGCACCTTTAAATACTAAATTTTTTGTAACAGGTCTTTAAAACCGTAACTGCCCAATTGGAAATTGAAGGAAAATTTGCGTGAAAATGGGAACTTTATCAGAAAAAAAGTTTTATCTAAATTTTATTTAAGATTTAACCAATAGTATGTAGAAAAACCATTCTTCTGAAGAAGAAACCCGTCCTGGTTTTGAAACGTCAAGTAATAAAATGTTTTTCTGAGGAAATTTCCCAACATTACAGTTTCATTTATCATGAATATTACTCATAAATCGTTGAAAAAAACTCTGCTTGGTTTTTATATTAAATGAACCAAATAAAGGTAACCACCTTTATTTGTATATAAATTTATTTATTTATTTGTATATAAAGGTAACCACCTTCACCCAGATATGTATATGAAACAACACGTTAGAATTTTAAGGCTTCTCAATCGCGGTTATTATTCGTGATTTGCGGTTATATGTTTTGCATCGTGAAAATCAAAGTTTGAGGAGCTACAAATTGAGCTGTCCACGTTCATCGGAGATCAATTGTTTCACATAGCGCTCGTAAGCTGAAAGTGATTCCATAGCGTCATAATTCTGTGAGATCACACTCAAGAACTTCATCTTGAAAAACGCCGTTGTTTTATGAAAATTACACTATTGTTATAATAAAAAAATATATAGGGTAATTGAGTTAAATTCGGCCAGCTTTAATTTCGGCCATCGGTTATTATTTTTGCTGTGCACTAAATTATAAAATGAATTGGGTATGGCTAGATATATGGTATGACAATCAAACTAGCCATACACAGTTCATTTTGTAATTTTGAGCACAGCAAAAATAGCAGCCAGTGACCGAAATTAAGGCTGGCCGAATTTAAGACAGTTACTCTATATTATTTATACATTTAGGAACAGGGAAGGTAGCGTGGCCGTTTCTAAATCCGATGAAATACGGGTATTCAGAAATCAAGCCGGTTCCCGTCGATGTGATCCTCTCAATTTTTATGTTCATGCGCTTTTATCTGCTGGCCAGGTTTATGGTGCTTCACTCTAGACAGTTTAAAGATGCAGCTACTAGAAGGTAATGAATCGAACAAAGTCACATAAAAATAATTTCCATGCGATGTGGTTCAATTTGTTTCCATGGCAATAGTTGGCGCGCAGCTGATTGGCCGTTTTGTATAAGTTCAGTTCAATAAAAGTACGTTCAGTAGTTTTTGCGCGGTTTTCCAAAAAAAATTATGGTGATTCGACAGGTGTGAAAAATGCGTTTGCAACTGTCGAATTGCAAACGCATTTTTCACACCTGAATATCTTTTATGTGATTTTGGTCGATAAATTTGAACGCCTGCATTTTTATCGTTATTATGTTGAATTCAAGTTTGAGTACTATTCATCACCCCGCACTTGTATAAGTCTGATAGTGAAAACCAAAAATGTTTCAAATTTAAATTGGTCACAATCAACAAAATGTTAATTTAAAAAAGTATTACAAAAAGAACACAATCCAAAATTTAATCAGGTTGCACATATATGACAGCACCCGTTGCGTTGACGTTTTAAAGATACGACTTTTTATAAATGCAATGTACTGAAAACTAATGTCATTAAGTAATATTTAAACGATACATTCAGTTGAAAATACTGAGCTATAGAAAAGGTTCAAGTCATGTATCACCGATTTCTCAATCAAAAATCTAAAAATAGTTAATTGTATTCTTAATTAATTGTAACTTTCTTATTAAAAATTCCGTTTGCTCGAACTTGTATTTCTTGACCTTGCACGTGGATTGTACAATTTTTTCCTAAATAAAAAATAGGTTTTAAATAATAAAAAAATTTAATTTGTTTTATGTTACCAAAAATATATAATAAAGGAAAAATGAGACATTTAGAACAAACTGCTTGTAAAAAAAGGTCCCATTTAAATGGGACCTGGTCCCATTTAAATGGGACTTTTCGATTTTGGTCCCATTTAAATGGGATCCCATTTAAATAGGTCCCATTTAAATGGAATCCCATTTAAATGGGATCCAATTTAAATAGATCCCATTTAAATGGGATCTAAATGGGATTTAAATGGGATCCCATTTAAATAAGTCCCATTTAAATGGGACCTATTTAAATGGGATCCCATTTAAATGGGACTTATTTAAATGGGATCCCATTTAAATAGGACCAAGATCCAAAGGTCTCATTTAAATGGGACCAGGTCCCTATTAAATGGGACCGTTTTTTACAAGCAGTTTGTTCTAAGTGTCTCATTTTTCCTTTATTATATATTTTTGATGTTACGATGTATTTGCTTGTTTTTTTTTCAATTTGTGCATTGGTTTGCGCTGTTTTTTGGCCAATAAAACAATTATAAATAATCAAAAACGGAAAAACAGGATTTGGTTGTGGTTTTATTTTATTTACTTTGACTTATTTGTTTTGCCTTTTTTGATAATCAAAACAAAACCAAAAACAATGAAATATCAAAACAAGTGACGGGGTGTTGCTCACAAAGCATTCTTGTACACTATTTTTTATTTTGAAATCGCAAAACAAAAACAAAGCAGTTATAGCTTCCATACAAGAATTACAAGCAAACTGTTTTTTTTAATTGTTTAAAATTGCAATATGAAATTAAGAGCGTACCGTTCTTTGTAAAGAAGAAATAAAGAAGAAAATGTTCAAGCCAAGAAAAATTAAAAAAATAAGTAGTCATATGGTAACCAATAATTATTGCCACGCGTTCCCCTGCGGGTGATATTTTTTTTTCAAAGAACGAGAGGTTGGTTTACTAGGCTGATTTATTTAAAGATGACTCCATCAGGGTAAAACCGTGGAGGGGGTCTCCACGGTTCTACCCTGATGGTTTCTTCTTTAAATTTCAAATTATAAGGACACTTAAAACGTCCTATGGTGTTCGTGATCACGTCATTTATGTGGAAATGGTTGTGAGAAAAGTGGCGGAGAAACAGAAGTTTAAAATGTAGGCGCGAAAATGGCTAAAAGAATGCCGGTTCCGGCGAGCTATTAGACAAATGCGGACGTTCCTTTTTACATAAAACCGCGCGCGGCGTTGCTATAGGATTAGTTTCGCTTAGAACAATGGATCTGGCCCAGCGTGAAATTTCTACTTTTGCGCATTAAAATACTATGCAGTTATACAATGAAATAACTATCTAATAAAATTTTTTTCATGTTTTTAATTAAATTAATTTTTAATTAATTTTATATTTAGCATAGCCGCAATGAACCGCATATCTGTAGATTTTCCTTTTGTACTTAAGACAATGATGATAGAAGAGCCTCTGGTCGGCTTGCTCACATTCGCTTCTTGTTATTGCGTTTGTGCGGCCTGGATATTAACTCAGTGCGAGAGGTATATAGGATTTCAATTTGAAATCAATAACTGAATTTTGTTATATTTACTTTGTGATGTGCTCTATATATTCGTAATGTTTGAATAATTACGTTTTGGAACGAAATTACGATTTTACCGTCTAAGTGTCGAATTTTTATACTTACCGCTTTCCTTAAGTTTTGTGAAAAAAAATCAAAACTAAGTAGTGAATGTGTAAATACACGTATTGTACTTTAAAGTGTTGTTACCCTACCCTCCAAAATCATATACTTTAAAGATCTGAAAATTTTTAGCCGAGACCAGCTCCTGAATTCCGCTTTTTCGCTTATGTGACACATACACCATATCCCTTCCGTGAAAACTCAAAGTAAAAGCGTTAATAAAGGGCGATTATCTTTCCTTTTTCCTTGTCCGGCCTATGGTGTTATGGATACCACGCCAGAGTCGACTTTGGAGGTTACGGGTTTTATTCCTGTATCCGGCAAATTTTTCAATAAATTTAGTGGTCTAAATTTTGCAGCGCCTGATTATTTTCCTTTCTATTTTGCGTCGTCACATAGTTAGTGGCCGATACACACCTCCGGATATGTATAGCAGTGTACCCACCTTCTACGAAGATAGACGGGCTTTTTGGGACTGTGGAGGTGTGCGGATTGAATGGAATAGGCTGAGAGCAGCTCTTCTCTTGGTGGGAAGGTGTGACCTTCCGTGAAAACTCAAAGTAAAAGCGTTAACAATAGGCAATTGATTATTTTTGTTTGGCTTATAGTGTAATAGATAGCACGACAGGGTCGACTTTGGAGGTTAGGGGTTTAATTTCGGTATCGGCAAATTTTTCAATGAATTTGGTTGTCTAAATTTTTCATTGCCTGGTTATTTTTGTTTCTACTTTGGGTCGTCACACTTATTTAAGCTTGAAATATATCTTATGTTATTCTATTTGCATTTTAGGTAAATTTTTAATTGTTTTAAATCAGTATAAAAAATTTAGTTTACAAAAAGTTTGATAAAATGATGTATGGCATCACTTTTTTTTATTTATAAAATTAGTACAAAAATAGGGCAAAGCTACGGAGTTTGGAGCTTTGGAGCTACAGAGTTTTGGAGCAACACTAGTAATGTACTGAAATTTTTAAATGAATTTAATGAATATCGTACAAAAGTACGAAAAATATCGTCGTTACTCCGGCAAAATGAGCCATAATTAGTAAAAAATATATGCGACTATGACTCGTTTTAGATTTCGAGGAGTACTCTAATCAACTACAGAATAGGACACAGTCACGTGTATTTTACAATAACTGTGATTCATTTTGGTGCGTGTTTTTCAGAGCCACAAACAAAGAAATTGGAGCCATCGAAAATGGTAGGGAACTTGGAACCACGAGAAATAAGAACTTGGAGCCTTAACAAAAAATTAGTGTGGGATTAAATTTAGGCTTCGCTTAATCTTAGGTCAACGTTTTAAAAATTTTTACTTTTGGCTCCAAATTCCCATCTTACGGCTCCTAGTTCCTTATTTTGGGCTCCAAGTTCCTGCTTCAAGTTTTCTCAGCTTTATCGACCCTAATTTTTCCTTTTGCTGTAGTGAAGATCGTAAATACATTTAGATTCGGGTTGAAGAGTGTGAGCTCTCACGACACTTACTTAAATTCACTTTGGATGGTAGCGGTAACTTTTATGTCAATTGGCTATGGGGATATTGTGCCTTTCACTTACTGTGGGAGAGCTGTGGCTATTACAACTGGTGCTGTTGTAAGTGCTAGCGTATAATTTTATTACTTTATAATTGAATAATATGGTTATATAATAAGGTAATTGACTTAAATCCGGTCAGCCATAACTTCGGCAACCGGCTGTTATTTTGCAATACGCATAGTTATAAAATGAACTATGTATGGCTAGATAAATGTCATGACGATTTAAGGCTGGTTCATACTTGTGTAAAAAAGGTCCTTTGGAAAAAATTCAAAGGACGTTTTTACATAAGTTTATACGCTGTGTTTGTCCTTTGGACTTTATCCAAAGAACGTTTTTACATAAGTATGAACCAGCCTTTAAGGCTGGTTCATACTTATGACAAAACGTCCTTTGGACAAAGTCCAAAGGACAAATACAACGTAAAAACGCACTTTGGACTTTGTCCAAAGGACAAGGTCCAAAGAACAAAGTCCAAAGGACAAAGTCCAAAGAACAAAATCCAAAGGACAACGTGTTCATACTTTCTTGTCCTTTGGACTTTTCCCTTTGGATTTTGTCCTTTGGACTTTAGTCCAAAGGACAAATTTTTAGTAGCATTCATACTTCGTCCAAAGGAAAAGTAGCATTCATACTTCGTCTAAAGGAAAAAGTCCAAAGGACGTTTTGGCTTGTCCAAAGGACTTTTTGGCTTGTCTAAAATTGTCCTTTGGACTTTGTTCAAAGGAAGTTTTGTCATAAGTATGAACCAGCCTTTATCCAGCCATACACAGTTCATTTCTGCTTTAATATTTTCGAACTCCGGTTTTAAAAAACAAATATACAGTAGTTCGGAATAAGGGTTTTTTTAGTGTAGGAAGAGCGTATGAGAACCAACGCCAATCGTACGTAGAGGGAAAACTGAGAAACGGCGAGAAACCAGTACATTTTACGGTTTTAAATATTTTGAATATTTATTGGTCTAAAATATCGACACCTTCCCTTCAAAATTTTAAATACTTCTTAATATTTCAAAAGCAAAATCATTTTTTGGGGATTTTTAGTTTTTTCCAGCTTCCTAGGTATGGCGCTGCTCACGCGCTTGGTTTCCACTTTTTTAATGTTTCAATTACAAAAAAGCTTGTATTCAATAGTTTGGAATGGACTGTTTACAATTATATTTTTTTAATTTAGAAAAGTTTTACAACAAAAACATTTAAAAAAACCTACGGTGGTTTAAACTTAGTTTTAAAGCACAGATTTCAACTTTATTTGTGCTAATTGAAATCATTGTTCACAAAAATACTATTTTAGTGATAATTTCTAACTGATGCAATGTTAATTAAAAAACCAAAATTTATGTAGCACAACCTAATATATTAAAGCGCTTCAACCTAGTAAAACATATCATTGTGCATCAATTTTAATTAAGTTTAAACTGACAAAACTAAGAAAACTACGATTTTTTAAATTTTATTTTTTCTTTTTGTACCCTCTCTCGTACAGTAAAAAACGCTTATTCAAAACTAGTCTATACAGCGTATGTTAGAATTATTAATTGCATTTGAGAGAAACTACGACAGAATTGGGCAGATTTTCAGCAAAAAATTGAATGATTTATATGATAACCAATAAAAACAAGTTATTTCTACCAATTTAAACGAAAACAATCACTTGACAATAAATATGATAGCTATTATAAATGGTGCTAATTGCTTCTGGTTTGAATGGTTTTCCGGTTTTTTTTTAAATTAAATATATAAATAAATACAATGTACATTTCTTTGATGTTTTATTTTTATCAATATCACAGCAAAAGTATATTACCTAATTTATTATCATGTTAGTTTGGTTTTAATAATCAGGAGTGCTAGTTTGTGCTGTTTTATTAGCGGGGGTTACCGTGTTTGTTTTTTTAAATTTAGGACAAACTTTATTTATAAATGATCTGTAAAGTGTATTGATTGTAAAAATTATGCAAAAAAATTATTGCAACGACTAAATCTGCTCAGTAAAACCAAAACTATATAACATAATAATAAAGAAAAATTATGTGACTTCATATATCATTGACTGCCCTAGCTTGGGCACGCTCGAATAAGAGCACGCTTTTATTAGGGCACGACTTATAAAAGCTAATTACACACCCTAATTAGGGCCATTCTTTTGAAAAGAGGTCCTAATTAGCACATCCCAGTGCCCTAACTAAAGCGCGTTCTTATTAGGGCGCCCCCTAGTTAGGAAAGTTAATTTGTCTGAGAAATATATGAAGTTACATAATTTTCCTTTATTATTATTTCATATATTTTTGATAAAACTGATAAGAGATACAATCGAAGATTTCCAATTGTAATAAATTTTCACAAAATTGATGCATACTGAAAAAACATTAAAGCTTTATATTTGGCGAATAGAAAGAAAATTTTATATTAGCCTATAATATAACACTATAATTAAAGCAAGATTTAGAGATACGGTATAAATTAATCTTTTTCCTGGCGATATACATCGTATATTTATTTTTTTCAGTGTGCATCATTGTTGTACAAATTTTAATTAACATTCCCAAACCAGCCGGAGCTTATAGCCAAACATACACGAATTTTAAGTTATTTATCGTCGTATGACCATTCTGACTCTTTGTGTCATACTAACGACATTATTTAGTTTTTCGATTTAGGAAGTAGAAGTATGATCAGCCCTGATCACTGTAATCGGTTGAAAACATACCGTCGTGACTTTCACACAAAGAGTCGTAATCAGTATAAAATCACCGTGACTTTAGATTTAGTATCTGTGTGTTGAAAGGTAAAAAAAGCCACAGTTACGAGTATTTTATGAGGCTTTTGACTCATTGGGTCATAGTAAAGACGACACGTTAACATACAAAAGTTATTTATGTAAATTTTTAATTTAGGGAGCTGGTGTATCATCAGCTCTGATCACTGTAATCGGTCGAAAATTGGAGCTTAGCAAAGCTGAAAAGCACGTGAACAATTTTATGTCGGACTCCAAACTCGCAAGAGCGAGAAAACACGCAGCAGCTGCAGTTCTGCAACAAACCTGGCTTATTCATAAGTACAAGGTATGCATAAACTAAGTTAAACTATCCGTGAAAAATGCGCTAAGAATAGAACAGAAAAAAAGGCTGAGAACCACGCCACAGTGGCGGATTTGCAACAAACCTGGTTTATTCACAAGTACAAGGGAAATAAACTCAGTTAAAATAGTCGTGGAAAGTGGTCTAAGAATGAAGCAGGGCAATTTCCGCCCGGGCGTACGTTTAGACAGTAAATATCTGAACTAGTCCAAGGTGGACGTATGTGAACTGTAGTCAACTAAAAACCGGCATCTGCAGTATGTGACAAAATAAAAAACTTAAATCATATTTTACGTTAGTTTTATAGTAGTGTTTTGTTAAAAATTGTAATTGTCTTATTATTATTGCATATAAGTTTTGCACTACATTTATCTTCTATGCCTTGTTTGTTGTATAATTTTATATTTTATTTTTATTTTTATCCAGTAAATTTAGTTTGTTCTATAAATAATCAGCTCATGTAAGCATTTCAATATGAATAATGATTTTTGTATTCGGTGAATTAATAACACAACCCACTCAGTTGTAGCTCCTATGTAGTAGAAGGGAATAGCAATTCAAAACAATTTATGGTCAGAGCAATTTTAATCGTTTTAAAAGTTTGAAAACATCGCGAAATCGCTAATCATCACGAAATCGCTCAAACGATATCTCGATGATTAAAATTAACAATAAGTATAATTTTGTTGATTCACATTTTGTTTCGACTGTAGAACAACGAAAACTTGGAGGTATATTTGGTTCACCTAATAAAAAACATCATTATTCATATGGTCTACACTTTTTTGTAAGCAACTGCAGATGCCTTAATAGTTCACATGTGATCATCCCAAACTAGTACACATATTATTTGTCCAAACATACACCCGGGGGAAAATTGCCCTTTTTTCTTGTTTTATTCTTAGAGCATTTTTTAAAACTAGTCTGCCACTTGAGAGCAAAGAAACACGCGGCGGTAGCAATTCTGCAAAAAGCCTGACTTATTCACAAAAAGGTACATAAACTATGTTGAATAGGCAGCACTGCTAAGTGAAATTTTTGTTATTGAATTTGATCTAGAAAGTACAAAAAGAATGTCTGGTAGCTTTATTTTTATGCAAGTGGTGGATCAGGCGTTTTTCTTCTTTTGTCTGGCAAGAAAATTTGCGTTTAGATCCTATCAAAAAGCACAAAAGAATAAAGGTATAAGTGTAAACAAGGTAGTTTTGGGTTGTGTTCACTTCTTTCCATTAAATGCAGAATGCTCTAAAAGTTTTGTTTTGTTATTTTCCAAAAAACTGTATGGTTTCTAATCAAAAAATTTCAATGGGAGTAATTGAAAAAATTTTTGGGTCAAGGGAAAACGAAAACATCGGATTTTTTTGATATGACTACATGTAGCGCTGTTTAAAATTTCTTTTGTTTTGATAAAAGCATTAATCATGGGCGTAAAGTAAAAATCTGTCACACTCTTATACAACAACTGTAGTTTGCAAATTTAAGCTGGTTTAAGGTCGATGGAGCACAGAGATTTTAAAGCTGGAACTTGGAGCAAAAAATAGGAAACTTAAAGCCGTGGGACACTTGAAGTGGGAAACTTAGGGCTGTAATTTTGAAACTTAAAGTCGAAAGTAAAAATCGCTAAAGCCTATACCTAAGCCTAAGCGAAGCCTAAATCTAAGTAGAAACAAATTTTTTCTTAAGGTCTCGACATTCCCATATGTCGTGGCTCCATCTTCACTTCCTGCGGCTCTAAAGACCCCATCTTTTTATGCTTAGTTTTTAGTTTATCCATAATGTTCAAAGGAAAAGAACCCAAACAAAATCCTAATAATTTAAGTACTTTTTAAAGAAACGGTTTTTGTTTTTATAATTAAAGTAAAAATGCTAAAATTATACCAAAATTGTAAAACAATCCTTTGACTTATTAATTGAACTTCGCAGACGTTACTGTGAATAAGTTTCCATAATATAATACATTTCATATGCTTCTTTTGGTTTTAAGGATCTTCTAAAGGCAAAAGACGAAACAAAGGTCAGAATTCATCAAAGAAAATTCCTCAATGCAATTAACGAGTAAGTTAACAAAACAAACTAATTATTTATACAACTATAATGCATTAAAAAACATAAGAATTATAATCTGGAACTGGTCATACACATGTCATTTCCAAAATTTTAGTTTTATTTAAAAAAAATTCTTTCATTTTATTTTTAGTTAGATTTTTAAAACTTCATGCTTTAAAAAATGTTTTTTATAACATAATATAAAAGCATGCTTGTGCAGTTTTCAACTTGTTATGGTCCAAATTTGACGATGAATGTTAGTTAAAACCTAAAATATGATATATTTACTATGAAAAAAAAAACAAGAAAACACTCTAAATTGTCACGGAAATGTATGACTTTGAAATAATTTGTTGCTTGTAGATTGCAGTCATTTAATTTTCCATACAATTCGTGTAAATATTTTATTATATAAAATAAACATAATACAACACAATTAAATTAACATGAATTAAACATTGCTGGCGGACCGACCGAATTCTGATATTTCATTCCACAATAATAAAAAACACTTTAAAAGATGCCGTAAAGCTTCTTACAGCTAGTCAAAACATTCAAGCAAGTTACAAAAATAACATTTAAATTAAAATTTCGCTTCACACGGCGAAACTCGGGGGGACACAGAAATTGGTTACCTTTTAAATTTTTTATTAATGAAATTACAACCTGATGTAGTTATATGAAAACAAAATAAAAGTAACATAGGAAGCAAAGGAATAGCTAAAATAAAAATGATTATTATAATAATTATGACTAAAACTTTGCCCAGCCAATAACTAGGTAAAATAGAGTTTAAAAAACCCAGGCTAAATATAGGCAGCGTTATAATAGATGACCCAGTATTGGCCCTTTTTGATAAAATATTTGAAATATTGTTAATTGCTTCTGGTTTTATGTAAACAAGCGTAGCGTTTATTTTAAAACTTGTAACACCAGCAGGACATTTTACAATACAGTTTTCTTTTATGTGTGCATGATTAAATGATAATATAGACTTTGAACTCTTTCCTTTAGCATTACAAAGTGTAGAAAAATGTACTAAAACACCGCAATTTATATGAGCTAACGCATTGCCAAAATCTGTCTTACAATTGAAATTAAAAGTAGCCCCCGATAAGCAATTAAAACAACCTCCTAAGGAATATGGTATTATTGTACAAATATTCTTTTCTACCTTTGTAGATAAACGTAAATTTTGTAATGCAAGTTGAACTTCCAAAGAAGATATATGCTGATAATGAACATGTAACTGTTTTCCATTTCCATTTATAAAAATTCCATCTAGATGTTTCGGAAGTACATGCTCTGGTTTTGAAAATAAAGAATATAAATTTTGTTCATTACAGGCGCAGTTGGCTGTTTCCTCTTGGGTATCGCATAAGCAAGTGTTTAAAGGAAACATGCAATTTAAATTTTTAGCATTTCGTAATCTGGACATTGAAATTGGCCCACTGTGCCGGCAACAGGCTGTCCATTTTCTGAATACGGTACCAAAATTGTCCTTGTTCCATCCGTTAAAAATTTATGGTTAGTAATTGATGTAGGTGGAGTTGTTGTTGAAATGAGAGACATTTTAAGATTGTTTCAGTTTAGCGCCGTGTGCCCTGGGTATAAAATAAAAGTTTTATTTTTACAGCTTGATTTTGATAAAGTAAACTTGCTGAAATTTGGACCTTCAATTTCCATATTGGACAGTGGAAAATTTCAAATATTGTTGTACTTTTTGGCTGCGCATACACACGATAATATAGACATGCTGCTGTGCAGAAAAAGCATCCGCACGCTGCGCAGCCGCATGACTCTGTGCAGTGAGTGTATCCTGGATACTTATTAGCCTCTTTTAGTTCTGGAATTAAGCTGTTTGTTTTAATTTTGGAGCATTTTCCACCGCTACAAGAGCCCGCGTGTGAGCAGCGTTTGTGACTTTCTGCTTGGAATTTAACCTCGCGCGTGTAGTAGTCAGATTTTGCTTGGCACTCCAGGTCTATGCTACTTACACTTAAAGTTAAAGTTCCTATTGGTTCGTCATGCGGACCTGCAATAAGCAAACATGATTGTTGTCCAGCTGGAACTAAATCCAATTGAATAACTTGGGAGATAATACAAGACATCAAACCTTGTTTGCTCACTACACAATTTGATTGATTAGCTGACAAACTTATGCTAGTGGCGCAATTCAGTGTGGGTTTGCAAAATGACACAATATATATTAGTGATATAAACATTGAACGAATTTGCAAAAGTCTAAGACGATTCCGCCTGGGTTGCATAAATTTACTCTTGCAACTGGGCGTAAACATTTTTCATAAATCCACTCTGAAATTGACCAGCCAAATCTTCTGCCACAGCGACAACAGAATTTACTACAAGCCCAACTAAGGAAAATGGTAAAATAACACAAATTGAAGGTCCACAAATATAAGTCCTTTAATAACTTAGCAAACTTATAAAAGCAAAGAATTCCTAAATAAGTTAGCACTAAAATTAGTAAAGCAGCAGCATAAGGCATGCAATGAGGGTTCCTTAACAATTCTAAGCAAAACCAACATTTTACTGACTCGCAAAATGGTTGAGGACCACACAAAATTCCCATTTCTTTTACTAAAAACCCATTTATCCATACTTTCACCTGAAACTCATGTTTTACCAAAGAGACCTCAGGAGAAAAATATAACTTACAAATAGGTTCTGGGTTACTTACTTTCTGACAAAAAGGTAAAACACATGCTTCAATTAAACCAACCCCCACTGTTGATGTAATTTGCACTCCACCCTGTAAACATTTTAATAAGCAAGAAGTACAGGTTGGATTCTTTGGAGCATTTGATTTTTCATCATGAAATGTCACCCAGACACTTCCCCAGGCCTGTATTGGTATTTTCTTATTTTCACTTGTGATATAATGGGCTAATTCATTGTGTTTGTAGAAACAAAATTTCTTGGCTGCAGAGTCACATTTATGAGATTCACAAAATGCAGGCGTTCCAGTTACTTTGTTGGAGTTGTCGTATCCAATACACTGGTAGTTTTCGTTTAGTTTTTGGGATTTTACAATATTCAGTTGTTGCACGTAATGATATGTATTATCATACAACAGAATTTGTGCCCATTTTTCAGTTTTGCTTTGTGGATTACAATCCAGAGAAGGTTTCATTGAACAAACAATTGGTTTGTCGACCGCTAAGGCCTCTTTGATATTAAACTTTGTTTCTGGCAGTGACCCAGTGTAGTAAGAACATTCTACAGCCCACCTTGGACAAGGACATTGGTAAGCACAAATACCTCTTCGATTAAGCTGTTTTGGTGGAGTGCATTTCCTTTTTATCCAGCAAACATTATTATCTGCTGTTAGTTTATAAATTACTATTCCTTCGGTGGTACACGTTTGTGATTCAATGAGCTTTTTTTGAGCACCATTAGGACATTCTGTTGACAACACAACAGATGAAGAAATAATCATCAGAAAGGTGAACACTGTCAAAAACTGAGAAGTAGGCAACTTCCAGTTAAAAGTTGTCAAAAGACTTGCAACTGATTTTCTTTCGTCTGTGTCTGCAAGTTCCAGTGGATATAATTGACTTACAGCACGCACTGACTTTGCTTTAGATGGAAGTTGCACTTGTACAGATCTGATTTCACCATCTTTACTTTTAATTGGTTTGATAACTTTAGCTATAGTCCAAGCACCTCTTGGTAGGTTTTCATCACCCAGAAGTACTACATCATCTTTAGCTGGTGCAGGTAGTTCAGAATCAGTTTGAGCTTTGTGCAACAACCGATGTTTTTCTCTGAGCTGAGGTAAGTATTGTTCTCAAAATGTTTTCCAGAAAACGTCCAAAATTTTTTGATTAGATTTCCATAAATCAAGAAGCTTTTGTGAGGGGTTCTTCTGTGGAACATACTCCACATCGCCATGATCTTCTTCAAGAGTTGGACACCCAGGTTTGCTGTATGGGTGGAGAAAATCTACTGGACGCAGTACTGTTGTGTTTTCATCTGACACGTAGGTCAGTGGTCGCGTATTGATCACTGCTTCTATTTCAGGAAGTAGTGTCATTAAATCGCTCAAAGTTACAAGTTGTTTACCAACCGCTCTTCTGAAATGATTTTTTACCAGTGCTACTAATCTTTCATAGAAACCTCCCTGCCAGGGAGCGTATGCAGGTATAAACTTCCATTTAATTTGTTCCATAGCACAGTAAGAAAGTACCTCTTCACTTTGAAACGCCAGCTGCCAAGCTTTGTCCAAAGTTTGACTTGTAAGTTTGAAACATGGAGCTTGATCAGATATGATGAAATTTGGTCTGTCTCTTCTTGCAATAAATCTTTGTAAACAGTTTAGAAACTGGTTTGCAGATTGATCAAATGCTATTTCGAGGTGAACTGCATGAGTCACACAACAGGTGAAAAGTGAGATCCACACTTTGATTACTTCAGATCCAATTTTAATTTTGATTGGTCCAATGTAATCCACTCCTGTGTTTTTAAATGGCGCTGATTTCTCCAGTCTTTCAGCTGGTAGTGAAGGCATGATTGGAAGAGGAAATGCCTTTGCAGAAAATTTTTTACAAACAGTACACTTGTGAATTACAGATTTTACTGCTGTGCGGCCTTGTAGAATGCTAAATTCACGTTGAATTGCTGCCAAAGTTTGATCAACTCCTGCGTGAAGTGATTTCACATGAATGTGTTGAATCAATATATTCGTGAACCAGCATTTTCTTGGAAGCAATATTGGAGCTTTCCTAGCTTCTGTAAGATTTGTTGAACAAAATCTTCCATAGCAACGCAGTAAACCATCTTTGTCAAATTTTATTCCATATTTATTCACCAAAGCGTTTTGTTTTGGACAATCAATAAAATCGATGACGTCATGGAAATGTTGGGCTTGAATATTTTTAATCCACAAGATTTGAATTGACAAACAGCCTTTTGCGTTAAAATTCTCTTGCTTTACAGGAAGATTTTCAAACAGTTTTTTAAGATCTGGATATTTGTCCTGCGTTACTTTGCTTAGTTTGTTCCAAAGCATAAGTTTTATTCCTTGCAAAACTCTTCCAGTAACTCTGTACAGATGCTGCAGTGTAGAAAAATTTTCGATTGGAATCGCTGCTGAAATGTCTGATGATTTGTTAGAAACCATTAAAGCAGCATGATGTAATGGTTTTTCTTTTACCTCACCTTTTATCAGTTCCATGTCTTCTGGTGTGAGGTCTTTTACAGCAGGTTCTGGCCAGTTTTCTTCTTTTTCACTTAACCAAGCTGGCCCATTCCACCACAATTTATTGTCAACTAATTCTTTAACATCTAATCCGCGTGTAGCACAATCTGCTGGATTGTTTGTGGTAGAAACATGTGAAAAGACTACTGAATCCGCCTTTTGAATTTCTTTGATTCGATTTTCTACAAAAACAGAAAGTCTTTTGTCAGATTTTAACCAATACAGACAGATGGCTGAATCACTCCATAATTGTACCTTTTCCAATTCTATATTGAGTTCCTTTTGGACAAAATTTAATGATCTTGTGCCAATAACTAACCCCAATAACTCCAGTCATGGCAGCATAATTTTGGTTTTGGGAGTTAGTCTTGTTTTTGCAAACACAAGTTGGCATGATATTTGATTATCTTGCTCTGAGCGCAGATATACGGCTGTCGCATAAGCATTTGCTGAAGCATCAACAAATGCATGCAATTGAAATCTGGCATTTAATTTGAATTTGTTTACCAGCCGTTCAAGATTTATATTTAAATTCATAAGCTGTTCATTTAATTGGATCAATTCAGCTTTGAAGCTTTCTGGAAGATCTTCATCCCAGGATAATTTTGAATTCCACATTTTTTGTAAAAACAACTTTCCTTTTAAAACGATTGGTGCCAAAAGCCCAAGTGGATCGAATATACTGGACACGACACTTGTTATGTTTCTTTTTGTTGGCAGAAATCCTTTTGGAAATTTTGGTGGTGAAAACTCCAACTCATCAGATTGAAGATTCCATGAAAGTCCCAATACTTTCTTTTTGTTTCCTGGGGAGAAGTCTTCTTTTGAAATTGTCTCATTGAATTCTGGAGAGTTTGAGGTGTATTCTCTGAGATTCATTGAGGCCTGTTTAAATAGTCGTTTGCTTTCTTTGTAAATTTGATTCGCTTCTTCCACAGTTTCACAGCCAATTATAACATTATCAACATAGATATTTTCAGCTATCATTTTTGATAAATTATTGTCATATTGGCTCAAATGAAACCTAACAGTAAAATTTAACAAAGCAGGGGATGAAATTGCTCCAAATGGAACTCTACAGAATCTTAATATTTCAATATTATTTTCACCCAAATTTTTAAGGTTTGTAAAGGGAACTTCTGGGTTTTTTAACCAAAAGAACCTTGTTACGTCCCTTTCATCTTTCATCTTCCTGCAAGCCAACCTGCAAGAATGCTTTTTCGATATATGCAATGATAACCACAGTGTAAGTTCGAAATCGCAAAAGCAAACCTACTAGGCTTGGAAGAAGATTGGGACCTTTTAACAAACACTGATTTAGGCTTTTACCAAGCTTTCCTTCTGATGCGCTTGCATCCAAAACGATTCTGCAGGGCGTAGTAGGGTGAGCCTTTTCAGGATTCAGGGGATCATGTTTTAAAACTGGATGATGTGAGATGTAGTGAAGTTTTCGATTATCCTTTGGATACCATTCATCTTTTGGAACGACTTCGACAATGCCTTTGTTTAATTGATCCTGTATTATGCGCCCATAATGTCTTGCAAGATGACTGTCGTTCTGAAGACGTCGTAGCAAAGACTGAAACCTACCATATGCCAACTTTCGATTGTCAGGCAAAGTTTCTTTTTCAGACTTCCAGGGCCAACCAACATAGTATCGGCCATCATCACGAAATTCAATCTTGCTATTGAATTGTTTTAAGGCAAGTTCTTCGTCAAAATTTGTTTGAGGTGAATCGGTTATTCCAATTGATTCTAATTGATAAAAGTCTTCAACATTGGGAGTCTTTTGCAGAATGTCGGCAACTGGCGTTGTAAAGGTTGCTTCCTGAATTTCCTGTGAAGAACCCAAAACAAAAGTACTTACCATTAAAGCTTGACTGTCCTTTTTTAAACTGATTCTTTGGTTTTGACGGTAATCTGTTCCTCCAAGAAGAATTCCCAATTTAGAGGGCACCATCACTATTCCAGAAGGCAGTTCATTTTCATGATTAATAACTCTGAGAAAATAATCATTTCCCAGAAGAATTTAAGGCATTACTGAACAGTCTTCCAAGATGTCAAACGCCAATTGGTCCCAAAATTTGTCCAGGACTTTTATGTCACAATCTGCGATTTTATCACGCTGCAACTTATTGGTGATAAAGGGCACAACTGTTGCACTGATTAACTCCTCAGAGTTATCTTTGTATATTATTTTAAACTCCACTAAATTTGTTTCTAACAATTTAGGTTTGGTGGACATAAACGAGTTTATAGCAGTTTTCTCAGTTGCGCGCGCTTTTAAACCTAAAGTCTCACACAAACTTTTAACAATAAACGTTTGTTGGCACCCGCCATCAAGCAAGATGGTCGCCTTTTCTTTTACTTTTGTTAGCGGATTGTACACTTTTGCTTGCGCCAAAAGTAATAAAGCAAATTTTCTTACAGGTGTTTCGTTTTTGAACGCTTTTGATTCTTTTACAACAGAAGCATTTTGCACAGTTACACTAGAAATTTTGTTTTTATTTGCACAATCCCCATATTTAGCCTGACTAGTTAAAGTGTTACTTTTGGTGCTACCACCCCCAACAACTGTAGTAAAGTTATTACTAGTCTTAGAACGAGAAGCGCATAAAGAGCGATGGTGTAATCCTTGACAGTAATAGCAAGTACCATTTACTTTACACTGATTTTCGCCGTGTGAAGGGCTTAAACATTTTCCACAAAGTTTATGCTCAGTCACAAATTTTTTACGCTTTTTGACGGAATCAAATGTATCACATTTATCACTGAAATGATTTTCCTGACAAAAGAAACACCTTACAAGTTTGCCTTTCCAGTACGATTGTTTAGGTTTTTTATTAGAGCTTATCTTAGTTTTAACACTTCTATCGTCACTGGAAGTGCTAACATTTTTTACACTGTTTACAGATTTCTTTTTAGCCGGTCCCTGAATCTCTGCAGCTAAAGAAGAAATTTGCGGAATTTCAAATTTCTTTTTTGCTGTTGAAAATTTTTCCAGAGATTTGTTTTGACTGGCGGGACCAACTTTTCGCAAAGAACATGTTTTTGCCCCCGTAAGGCGAGAAACACGTTCTTCACGTGTTACCACGTGAGTCAGCTTTTGAAGTAGGAGAACCAATGTCCACTGTTCGGACGGACCATGAAGTGTCTCCATGTTGCGAAGTCTTTTGAGGAATTTTTCGCATAATCTGCTGAATAATGCTGGCGTGATTGGTAACCTCCCCAATGGATTCCAGCTGGCGAATAATTAAATTTAATTCATCGTTGAAGCGGGTTAAATCCTTGGAAGAACTGGAACCTGCTTCCAAATTTTCTAGATTAGTGTATAAAGACTCCTTCAGGACTTCTTTATCACCATACCGCGCTTCCAGGGCTGCTAGAGCGGGCAAATAATTTTCGGCTGTAGGGGTTGTTTCAGCAAGGAAATTTTTCGCATCTCCCTCCAAGGAATTCATCAACAAAATAAGCTTTCGCACAGGTGGTATCCGCGGATTTTGGTCCAAAGCCACTTTTATTTGAGCAAAGTAGCCCGGAAAGTTTCGAATGTCACCATTAAATTTTGGCGACTGGAAAGCCATAAGTTGCATGCCATAGTCTCTGTCTTCGTGACGATTTCTATTCATAGCTGTGGAAGAGTCGCTACTGCTGTGAGCACCAGCTGCATAACTTGCTGTTATGGCTTCCTCAGTAGGTGTCAAAGTCGTCATAGTCGTGATAGGCGCAAAGGTTGTAGTCATTGTTGCAAATGGAGACGTCATTACAGTTGTTGGTTGTAAAGCTTTCGGTGCAAAAAAAGACACTAGACCTTTCGATCTTCAAAGGTCCGCCAATTGAAAGTCTATCTGGGACACCAAAGCATCCAAGTGGAAAATAACGTCGTCAGTTTCAAGTAAAAGTTCAACGAATCCATCTGAACCAGACGCCCAGGTTTCATACGTTTCTTCCTCTTTTTTCAGCTTCTCGTCAACGAAGTTTTGCAGTGCCGCGGACCATTTGTCAACTGTAAGCTGGATAGTGCTTCGAGTTTTGGAAATAGAAGCCTTCTGCTTTAAAATATTCAATTTTTCTTCCTCCAGCTGTAGCAGAATTTCTGCTTCCGGTTTAGAAGTGTCGAGGTCCAAAGCGTCTCTGGAATTTTTCAAAGCTTGCTTAAGACGTGTTTTAGCAGGCCCAATAACACTTCTGAAAGGACCAGTTGACATAATGTTAAAAAACCAGTAAGCGTGGCAAAAGAAAACAGCCTGATTGCAGACCTTAGGAGAGACTGTCGAGAGTTCTGGAAATCGGTCAGCAGAGTTTTGGGGTCCCGAATTGAAAAATTACAGGCCGGTTTTATAGCTGAGCCTGCGCCATGTCACGGAATTGTATGACTTTGAAATAATTTGTTGTCTTGTAGATTGCAGTCATTTAATTTTCCATACAATTCGTGTAAATATTTTATTATATAAAATAAACATAATACAACACAATTAAATTAACATGAATTAAACATTGCTGGCGGACCGACCGAATTCTGATATTTCATTCCACAATAATAAAAAACACTTTAAAAGATGCCGTAAAGCTTCTTACAGCTAGTCAAAACATTCAAGCAAGTTACAAAAATAACATTTAAATTAAAATTTCGCTTCACACGGCAAAAACTGAGACCCTCCAAATTTTAGAGGGGCGGGGTCGTTGTTCAGGTCCAGGGCACTCCCAAATTTTAAAAGGAAGGGTTTTCAAGGAGGAGTGGGTATAACCTACCCCCTCCCTTCCTACCCACAACCCACTTATGCGCCCAATCTATCCTAACTTAAGGAGGAGTATAGATCAGCAGGGGGAGGTTGGGTTATACTTTTCCCCCCTCAAAAAATCTTACAACTTTCAATACTCCCTAAGATTTAGGGTAAACTAGACACCCACCTCACCCATATATAATGTTAAGTTTAAAAAAATATTTTCCGCGCTTCTTGCAATTTTTTTTATTTTCTATTAATTTTCATAAAAATTACTTCAAAAAAGGCAAATATTTGATTAATAGACAATTTGATACACAAATTTCTTTAATTACTCAGAACCTAATATCCAATTTTAATCTTACTAACCCAAAGAAAGGGGATTCAAACATAGGTGGGCGGGGAGGGAGGTTAGGGCTTATACTCATAGGTGGAAAGGGGTAAGGTTGGGGGTTATACCCCTCTAAAATCTGAAAACTGCTGACACCCCCCTAATATTTGGGGGTACCTCAGACACAGCCCCACCCTAAAGTTTGAGAGATCCCAGCACTAAAAACGCTAAAAAAAATTTGCGACACTTCTCCCTCAATATGAAGGGTTGGGTATACCCCCTTTCAAAATCTGGGACGCTGCCCACCTATGGGTTCAAGCATAAAAAGAATCAAAGAGCAAATCCGAGTAATCCGGGTTACCCAGGTAAATAAAGGGTTTCTTCAGAATGCGACCCCAGATCTTTCAAATTTGGGCAGGGGCCTTCCAAAAAATTTTTGGTATACCCCAAATTAGCCATTTTTAGCGTTTTTAGAACTTGGGATACCCAATTTTAGAGGGGGGAGGGCGTCGACAAGGGCTGAGATATTTTTTGGGGGTATAAACCCCTGCTTACCTATGCAAAGAAGGGAGGTGGTTTGCTTAAGGAGAAAAAAAGGGAGAGGTTTACTGCTCCCCCTCCTTGGCAAGGGCACTTACATAGGTGTTTTTGGTCAGGTCCGCTAGGGGGGGTCCTCCTCCTGGGTGGAAGGCCAAAATTTTTTAGGAAGGTGGTCCATGGGGTCCGGACCCCTCCTGGCTTTTTAGGGGGGTGGACCCTGGGTGCAAGATTTCAAATTTAGGGGGTCAGGTGGTCTGATTTTTTAACAAAGTTTTTTTAAATCAATAATTTAAGTGTTTTTAGGTTTAATATTGAATTTTATATATTAAAACAGCCTATTTAGGGTTAAAAAGTGTATTTAAACACTGTTTTTAACTAAAAAACCATGTTTTTGACAGTAAATAAAAAATTATACTTCCAAATTGGTCAGGAAGGGGCGGGGAGAGGGGGGTCAGCCTCGCTGGGGGGGTCAGGCCGGACCGTTCTTAAGCTTTGGGGGGAGGTAAGGCCCCCTGGATTTTTTCTAGGAGGGTCTGAAATTTTGGCTCTACAGGGGGGTACACCCCTCTGTCCCCCCAAAACACCTATAGGCACCTATGACACTAAAAATTTGACTTGTTATAACCTAATTCTGTTAATAAGTGCCCTACCATAGGTGAACAGTCTCCTGAATTTTGGTGGGGTGTCTCAAAACAATTTTTGGGGTATACCCCACATGCTCCATTTTAAGCGATTTTAGTGCTGCGGTTCATCAAATTTTAGGGGGGTGTTTAGCGATATCCCCAAATTTTAGGGGGAAAGGGTGTCCATTTTTAGTTTTGATTTTTAAGAAATAGTTTTGATTTTTAAGGAGCTTAAACCCCAACCCCTTTCTTTCTGCCCACCTATGTGCCAACCTACTCTAGCTTAGGGAAAAGCGGAAAAGCATAGGTCAGTAGGGGAAGTTTGGGAGGAGGGGAGTTAAACTTCTCCCTTCCCAAAAAAACCTTGAAACTGCCAACCCTCCTAAAAATAGTGAATACAACGCTTTTTAAACAACAAAAAAAAGAAATTCCCAGAGCAGAATTGACCTAAAAAAAAACTTTTAATTAGTATTTATTTAGTGGATCTTCCAAACCAATTTTTGGTAAGCATTTAGTACTTGTACCCACAATAGTTTCTGTTAAAAAAATTTCCCCTAAACCAACAAACTAAATCTTTTTAGTACAAGTCTCATAAATGTACCAATTATCGATTTGACCAATCCAAAAGTAAAATAAGCATATAAAACATTTTTATAACTTAAATCAAACACGCAGACCTCATTTGTGCGGTTATTTTTTGGATTTAAGTTTTCCATAAATAAGCCCAAAAATTGTCTTTTTTGGTATGTACAATTTATGCTGTTTAAAAAATTATTTATCTTTTATACCACTAAAAAATATTTTTTTGGATTACCCGAATTCAGCCCTAAATATAGTTCAAAATTTTTTCTAGTGTCTACCAATTTTGTATGGCAACCAGCAAGGGCATAGGCAAGGGGGTTATGGGGGTTGTAACCCCCCCCCCTCTTTGAGATGGCGAAGGTAAAAATTTAGGGGTCCTACGAGAACAATTTTAAAAAATTTTAGCTCGCTTCGCTCTGCTCAGCGCTCGATATTTATATACCTTTTACAACTTTTAAGTGATGTTTCTAATGAATTTCAAAGACAATTTTTGAAAATTTTTATGTGCTGTCGCATAATATTTCATGTTATACCTTTTTAAACCTGTAATTTTTTAAGTTTAACTTGAAAAAACAACGCAAATAAAAGCAAAAAGAATCACTTAGCGCGAAGCGCAAAAAAATTTATCCTTTTTTTAATGTCTTATTTACGGTATTTTGAAAATTTGGAGTACAACCCTTTACAAACCCCCTTTTGAAAAATTTCTATGGAGTACAATCCCCCCCCTTTCCAAATCCTGGCTACGCCCCTGGCAACCAGTTAAAAATGGGCTAAATTTCAATTTTGAAAAAAATTGAAATTTGTCAAAAACACTTTTAAATAAAAATTTATCAAAATACAATTTAGTTTGACTTTTAAGTTTCACTCAGGCTTAAAATTACTAATAATAGCAAAACTAAGCTTAAATTGATTTTTAAAACCAAATAAAAAAATTGTTGTCAATCTTTTTGGTTGTCCATGGGACCATTAAGTTTTTAATTTTTTTTAGATATTTTTAGATTCTTTGAACTTTAGCAATATAAAAGTATAATTTTTAATTTATTTTGTTGCTTAACAAAATTATTTTTTTAACAACATAAGTTGTACATACCAAAAATAAGCAATTTTTGGGCTTAAATGAGCTCATAACTTTTTAGAGAAGACTTGTCAAAAAAATAACCTTAAAATTGAAGTCCATGTGTCTGATTTGGGCTATTAAATAGTTTTTTATGCATATTTTGCAATATGATTCATCAAATCGATAATTAGTACACCTATGGGACTTGTACTAACCTCCGTAAACAAACAAAATAAATAAAATGAAAATAAAAATACATTGCTAAAAGTCTGGAAATTTCAAAGAAATAGAAAAAATTAAATACAATAGTGACATGGATCACCAAAAATATGGAGAATACTTTTCTTTTGGCTTTAAAAACTAGGTAGGTAAAACTCCCATATGCGTCCCTCGTTTGTTTTGTGAAATTAACTTCATAAAAAGTAGTGAAAACATGTTTCTGGGTCAATTTCGGTCTAATTTCAAGAGAATTAAAAGCTTAAAAAATTCCTTAATAAAATAAAATGTTTCTTTAAAAAATTGTCATTTTTGATCCATAAAACATCATATTTTAACCTAAAATAAAAGTTGAATCACTTTTTAAAGCTTAAAAATTAATTGAGATCTCAAGGTCAAAATGGATCTACAAACATGTTTTTACTACTTTTTAAAAGTAAATTTCACAAAACAATGTAGGAGAAGTATTTGGAAATCCTACCCAAAAAGAGCTGTATTATTGTGTTGTATCCTGTTTCATTTTTAAGATTATTGTACCATACCATTGGCTCGGGTTTCAAAGTTAAAAAATCCTAAAATAGCCTAAAAAGCGGAAAAAAATCCACACAAAAAACCTGAAAATTTGATCTAAAACCTTAAGATTTTTCTGAATTTAAAAAAACTATAAAAAAACAAATAAATACAATAAAATAAAAAAATTAATTAAATAAATAAACAAAAGACAACAAATACAATAAATTTTGATAAAATTATTTTATTAAAAAAATATTTTAACTGCGCAGTTTTAACTGTTTTTTCTGAAACACTGGCAACGGTTGTATCATTTCACCAGCTATTTTGTGTTATATGCGCTGACACTTTTTACAACAATAATTGCTTTTTTATTTGACATTTTTTATATAAATATATACATATTTGATATTAAACGAATAAATTCTTGAATTCTTAATTAAACAAATTCTTAACTACTTATAATTTTGAAATTTCTAGTTTATTTGCTTATATTCTGCTGAGTTATTTCAATTTTTAGAGAGTTACGGTTTTAAAGCACAAAAAAACTTTTGTATTTATTCTTGTACCAGAAACATTCCCTATGTATTTAATATAAATTTAGCCTTAATTGATTACGCATATTTAATTACATAAACCTTCCAAATTTAAGTTCATTTGATTAATTTTAAGTGGAGTTATTAAGATTTAAAGATGATGTTACAAATAAAATTTTTTTACCTATCCGTGTTTTTAAAAGTCACTTCTATTATGAATATATACACAAGTAATATCAATCAATTACGCGGACTTTTTTACATAAGTCATTTAAATTTTTAGCGTATTCATTATTATTAAGCTGAGTTATTACAATTTGAAATCAGCGTTGCGCTTCTAAAACACTTGAAAAATTTGCATATTTGCTGCTGTAAAGTACGGGAATGGGAAAAAAAGCACCCTACTTAAAATCCACCCGCTAAAAAAAAAACCCGA
>JASAMX010024723.1:0-12188 GCA_030248175.1 Microlaimidae sp. YZB2_3
GCTTATTTTAGAACGTTTAGTAATATATTTTTTATATAACACGTTTTATTTTAAATTTAAACGTTAATTGAGGTTGAAAAAAGTGTTGAAAGTAGCAGTAAAAAAAATGGGTCCTATCCCCGATGCAGCAAATGAATCTCCGACCAGAAATCCGTCCAATCAAATAGAACCGGAACGTAAGGGTTATTATTTATTTTATTTTATTAATGCAAAATCACAGATTGGCTAATGGAAACGACTTACTTAGCAATATTAAACGTCTGAAAAATTTGTACTGGCTAAAAAAACTAATTTCGTGCGATAAAAAAACTGATTAAAGTGAAATCGAGTTTGGTGGGTTTTACCCAGCAAACAATTTTAAGTCACTTGTGGCAATAGAAGTTTTTTTCTCTAGAACTTTTTCGACTTATCAAAGAGCGCGAAGCTCATAACCAACCCTCACTTTGCCAAATAAAAGATTATTTTAGCATAAATCCACAATAAAATCTGCAACCGCACCGCAGAACCAAAAATAGCACTCATATCTAGAAACCTTGAGCCAAATGAATAAATTTTTGAAACTCGGAAAATTAAAACAATATCTTTAAAACATACATGGGCAAGTTGGTCCGGAGTGGGGGGGGGGGGTTAAACCTCAAATTAGGGGGGGGGGGGTTAAAATCCGAGAAACGCAAAATACCCATATCGTTTTTTTCTGGAATGCATTTTACCCATATCGTTTTTCGATTTTGAAGGAAAAATAGGTTAAAAACACTAATTTTAGGTCAAAAAGCCCTTTTTATTGCATTTTTGAGCTTTTTATTGCTTAAAACATTTATTTTGACCTCAAAACTTAAGTTTGGAGGCAGTTAGAAGTCATTTTAAAGACATTTTTTTCTTCATTTTTCCAAAATTGGGGGGGGGGTTAACTTTTTCTCCCCCCCCCACTTCTGAGTGGGGGGGTTAAACCCCACTTCTCAGAATTTGGGGAGGGGTTAACCCCCCCAACCCCCCCGTGCCCATGTATGCTTTAAAATGACTTTTAAACCCTTTTAAACTGAAGTTTTAAGATATAAGCATAAATAAAATTTTTTTAGCAATTTTTTAAGACAAAAAGCTATAAAAACTTATTTTACTAAAATTAGCGTAATGCCTATTTTTTACATATACTCTAGAAAAACTAATACAGTAAGAAAAATTGTGTCAAAAAATTGTCAATTGCAAATTTCTATTCGCAAAATCCGCATCCCGCACCGCATATCCGCATATTCGTCGTTACTTTGACATAATGAGTCACAACCAGCATAAAATCCACGTGACTTTGACTCATTTTGTTCAGATTTTTGTGTGTTAAGATATAAAAAGAGTCACAGTTACGAGTATTTTACGATGCATGTGACTCATTGTGTCACAGTAACGACGTATTGCAAAATAAAAATTCGAACGCATTCTTGTGACCTAAACAATTAGTACTACCAAGTTAAAGCTGTATAAATATCGTCGCGGTAGTACCACGACGATTTATACAGTTTAAACTTTTTATACGCCTTAATTTTCAGATACAGATCAGGTCATTCTGGCAGGAGTCTCTTCAGAAGAGGACGAGGAACACAACGTGGAATTCGGTTACGATCTCCTAGCCACGGAACCTAACTGGATACAAAACGCGCACAACCACGTGGCAGGCTCAAACAGCGATGATGAAGATAGTGATGAAACTGATAGTGATGATGAGAATAATGACGCGGAAACCAAAGCTTCAACATCCGAAGCGAATGTAATCATGTTTTCCCACAGCCGGTTTGACATTTGACATATTCCCACAAGCCAAGTCGTTGGTTGTTTCGACAATTTTTTGGGGTTTTTTATAATGAATGGGAAAAAGTTTTTTTAACTAGAGAGAATCGAATTAGGCCCACAAAAATTGATAACTCTAACCCCCACAGAAAAACTTATAAAAATTGAATCGAAAGTTCTAAAGTTTCAAGCAATTATAAAAAAAAGGCAAACAGTTTACTTGTTGCGAGTTCGTCGTTCGTTCCTATTCTTCCATGTTTGCGGCTCGTTTTTTTATTTTAAAAATTTGAAAAGTAAGCTAAGGAGGCAGGCCCACTGCATAGATAACGAAGGTGCAAACATACTGATTGCATACATAGGTGGGTTATAAACCCCCCCCCTACCACTACCCCTGCCCACCTATGCTTATGATTGATTGCATAATTTTATCTACAAAGGAAACCAACACTTCCATCAAATCTCTTAAGTAAGTCAGACCATTTTTATCTACTTCAGAATAACACATTGTCTGCCATATAGCACTGATTTCAAAGTCAACCGAAATTATTTTCGGTGGCCAAAAACTGGCAAAACCCCAGATATTTTTACCGGCAGTTTTGCCTCCCAGTTTTCTTTAGTATAAAACAAAACATTACTTATCTAACTCTGAAACATTACTTATGTGAGTCAAATAAAAAATTAAAAAAATTAACCAGGCAGAATTGTTTGATGATTACCCAAGAGTATTCTATTCTCGGGTATAATTGCTCTACCCTAGAAGGCGCTCGTACGTCGCTCAGTCTATTTTTTTGCATACCCTCTTAGTCCTTTTTTTATTTCAAAATTTTAGTTTTTTAACTAACAAATCGTGTTTTAACAGCAAACAATTATAAACCAAAAGTATCCTCAAAATTTAGTTGGGAAGACGGAGGAATGGGTATTTCAATGTTCCAGCGGGGGTAGGTTCTTAAAAGAAAAAAAACTTTAAGAGGAAGAAGGAATGCTAGATTTTATTGTTAAAAGAAGCGAATCGGACGGAAATTTCGAAGCCAGGTTTAGAGTTTAAACTACTCTGCCCTGTCCCCCTGTGTTGTTCTTATAAATATGTCCCATTCTAGTTAGTATTATTACACCGTTTTTAATTACATATTTTTATTCACCGTACTATTATCATGCAAAAACAACAATTAATAGTAAGCATAGGTGAGAAAGGGGGGGCAGGGTGGGGTCCACCCCCCCCCAAGCCTCGAAATTTTGGGGCCCCCCCTAGACAAAAATGTAGGGCCCCCCCTCCCCCAAATTTCCGAATTTTTTACCCCTGACCCCCCTCTAGATTTTGAAATCTGACCCCCCCCCCTCCCCCCTCGGGAAAATTTTAGGTACCTTTTTTATACTAAATTTTCTTCCAAAAACGTGAATTTTCATCACATATTCATGCTTTTACACCCTTTTTATACATAAATATGGCTTTTTATTCAATAAAATGTAGTATTATCCTATAAAAAAACAATTATTAAAGTTATTATGGTTTAAAACTGTTTTGCTTTGGACACCGGACCCCACCTGACCCCCCTCTAGATTTCAAAATTTCGCACCCCGGGTCGACCCCCCCTAAAAAGCTAGGGGGGGTCCGGACCCCCCTGGGACACCCCTCCTAGAATTCAAAATTCGATTTACCCCGGGTAATCACCCCCCCCCCTAGCTTCCCCGACCGTGCTCACCTATGATAGTAAGTTTTTTTTTGCTTTGGTCGGACATCCGTAATGGACCCCCTTCCTTATGTATGTATATTATGGAAAATGACCGCTGAGCAATCCGAAGCGGAAATTTGTTTTAAGGGTTGATTGTGATACTGAAACCAGTTTATATTTTCAGTTTTTAGCCTCTGAAAACTACAAAATTTTACCATCTGGAGACCATTTCGGGGTGGGGGGGCCGCCCCACCCTGCCCCTGATTACGTCTCTTATCGGACCCCATCCTAACTTTTAAACTTCTTTGAAGTAAAGGCCGTACTAGCTTCGGAGACCGTGTTCATCTATGAGTGGTATCAAACTGTATTAATATTTTGATTTTTAATCCCCATACTAAGATTTTTTCTACGGAAAAAATAGACTGCTTGTACTGTGTTTTTTCCAGTTTATCATTTCATGATTTTATTTTTGTAAACAAGCAAATAGTGAATGTTTAATTACAGAATGCGGCAGGGGCCGAAAACTCTAATGTTTCCATGCAAATCGAATGGGTGGAAGACGGAGCGAGTAGCTTGTGGAACACCGATCTCCATTGCATTAACCATTCCGAAGCCAAAAAAGATTCTTTTGAATTGGATGAAAGTAAAACATTAAAAATATATTTAGTCATTAAAGTTAAAGCATAATAATTCGTGGTGTATTTTTTCTTTGCTTTTTAGTTAATACTAATCGATGTAGGAGGTAAAACCTACTGAGAAAAAAATTCGATTACAAACAAAAGCACTATTTGGTTGGTGTTGTTCTTTATGCACCACTTTAAAAAAACTTTTTTTACTGAACGATATTATAAAACTTAAGTTTTTTGTACCTACTAAGCCATAGCTTTTTAAAATCTAACAGGCAAAGGTGTTTGAATAAAATCAGTAAACAGGTATTAATTTTTTGGATTTTTTTAAAAAGATAAGTCGATTTGGATTAACTTTACGTTATTAAACCTGGGCAGGCGGCATTTAAAACTGTATACTTGGTTAAAATTTGAATAATTCCTATCGTACATTGAATGTGCACCAAGTTTACCCAACAATTTCAATTTACTCGCTCACTTGGCCGTTCGCTTACTGAGCTTGGTGCGCAGAAGAACACGTGCGCTTGTGCGGTGCGTGAGCAGCTACTATTATTTTCAGCCTCACCTAGATGTTCCCTAGGTTATACGTTGGGTTTTTCGCAGTTAAATTTACGCACCACAATAGTCAGAGGAACATACCATCGCCGTGGGACAAAGGTTTAAAAGTAATAGCCGGGGTAAAGGCGAACACGGGAGCGGGTAACCTGCGTGCCACCACGGTAAAACCGTCGCACGGTAGGTCTCGTCTCACGGTGGTGGTATTTTCGTCTGACCATTGTGGTGTGTAAATTACCTAGGTCACACCTAGAGGATACGTTATACTGTATACGTTAATCACACTTGCTACTTGCTATTGCTACCGTACAAGCTTTAACCATTTCAATTTGCTCGTTTACTGCCAAAATATAATCAAGTATTCTGCTGACTTTAGGCAATGACCATTTACTCAACATTTCTTTCAAAAATAGCCATAGTTTGCTATTTATTGCGCATGGCAGGTAATTTAAATGCTCCTCAAAGTGCAGCACGAACTTATTTTATTGAGTGAATTTCATATTTTTTAAATATAATATTAATAATATTTATTTTTGGTATAAATGTGGTATACCCAAAATGCGCCGCATTATTTTAGTTTAAACTAAGTACACAATAAAACCAGCCCTTAAAAAGAAAAAAAAGATCAAATCCTAAAATATATCCAACTTTTATTATTAAGAGAAAATTTCAGTTACAATAAATATACTTACCAGTTTCTTGCTCTTTTGTTGGGCTTCGTAAACACTTCTGAGCGGTTGAACAATCTCGTCGCGTAGTGCTTGTCCCAAATTTCTAATGAAAAATCAAATAACTTGTGTAAAAACGTAGAAAAATACGTTGTTTATTCGTGACACTCTTAAAACTTTTAATGATTTAATAACCATAATAAAGCGGATCGTTTCTGCGGTATAAAGCTTTGTCAATTTTAAACGTATCAAAATCAGTAAACCATTATGTCTAAACATACCATGATTTTAGTTTGTTTAAATTAAAACCATGAATTTAATGTTAAGTTAAATTTAAGGCGAACATTTTATATGGGTTGACCGGAATTTTTACACAAACAAACAAACAAATTCAAAACGACAAAATTAAAACTTGTTCAGCTATAAAATAACAAGAAATAAACAAAATTGAAACTTACTTGTGAATGGAAGCTTCTCCCTCCATTGAATCAGCGACACATTTCCAAGAAGTGTCAATTTCTCTAAACAAAAAAGATACAGTACGTAAATGATAAAGTACGTAAACAAAAAAATGCTTACTTTCTAAAAAAGCTATATAAATAGTTTTTGCTTTATGCATTTTACTAAAACAAAACAGATACAAGTAGCAAAATAAAACAATCGATGGTTTTTTTTTGAAAAACTGCCCAAACCTTTTGAATTTACTCTTACTAAACTGAACTAAACAAACACCACACGGAACGACGAAATTAGCTGCCAGTCAACCATGCTTATTAAAATATTTCTTACGTATGAGATTTGTTCATTGAAGTTTATGCAGAACTTGGACTAATGTTTTGAAATAAATAAATGAAATAAATCTGTGTAATAAATTTTGAAATATTGTTTGTAACTTACCCATAGGAACTACGGCAAGCTTTTGACAATCGAGAAGCCAATTTTTTCACATTTTTAGAATAAACAAATTCCAGCTCACTTCTACAATAAAACTCTAATAACATAACTGGATTAATGCCATCAAGAAAGTATGTTTTTGAAAGATTTTCAAGTATAGTTTTCATACTTATTTTTGGTGAAAAAACACTTTTAAGGAGTAACTTTTTACAACACATCACTTTTACAAACACTTTTTAAGGAGTAATTTTTACAACACATGACTTTTACTTTCACTTTTACTTTTAATTTTTGGCGCAAAATATTGTCATAATGTTAAAAGGTTTGGAAGAGTGTAACTCGTTTATTATTTAATTTAACCAAAAACCTTACTAAAAATCAAAAATTTTGGATAACACTGCGGAAGGTGCGGTGCACAGTGAAACTTTTTGTCATCGATTTTGATAGTTTTTGCGGCGCACAGTCAAACTTTGTGCCATCGATTTCGATAGTTTTTTTTGTGAAAACCTTACCCCTGCCCCAAATAGCCCACAAAATTTTTCCAGCAAAAAAAGCACTAGTGGTTTAGGAGATATGACCCCTTGAAAATCGCGTTTTTTTCTATAATTATACACTTGAAAGATTCAATGGGTAGAACAATTTAAGTTGCAAAATATTCACTCAAAGAAAACGGCCAATTTCTACTTTAATTTTATACCTGGATTGTTAGGATTGTTGCAGTATTTGTTGAGATATTACGTGTTTTATACAAAAAACCCTCAGTTTTTTCGCTAAAAAAACGAAGCGACGAAAGTGATTTTTCGGGCAAACTTTACGGGTTTGTAAGCAGGTTTGAGCGAGTAGCGGGCATGGTAGGGGTTACATTTCGTCGAGTTCGAGGTCGGTTGAATACTTTTTTTCGATTTTTTATCAAATAAACATAAAAATAGTTTGATTTTTTTACGCGAAATGTCTGTTTTGATCTTTTTTTAATTCCAAACTAATAATTTTAGGTTACTAACAGCACTTACTTAAAATTTACCATTTTTCACTTAACATTTCAGTTTTTTATCAAAAACTCAAGTTATAATTCGAATTAATAAACAATAAAATATGATTTAATTAGCCTTAAAGTTTTTCTTTTTAAAGTATATAAGAATGATTAAAAGTGTGCTATTTTCAAAGTTATATAAAAACAGAAGGTGTTCGAACGAAAGGTGTTCGAACTTTTTGTTTTTAGAGTGATTTCGTTTTTTTTTTGTCTTTATATCTTTTTAAAGAATAAAGTTAATAAAGTTGTCGAGAATGTTTTATTAGATCCTTTTTAATGAGAAACTAGTGAAATTAATACATAGTGTACTGTTTTCTGACCGCACGATAGTTTTTGAGTGTTAAATGTATCGCCGAAATCGGAATTAAATTTGCCCAACATTTCTTTCTGGACTTTGTGGGTTTTTTTTTTGCGAAAAAATCAAGGGTTTAGGAAACGCAATATCTTGACAAATACTGCATCAATCTTAACAACAAGGTATCAAAGTTAAAGCAGAAAATAGTCGTTTTCTTTGACTGGTTTTATTATAACTTAAATTTTTATATCCATTCAGCATTTTTAGCATTCAGCATTTCATTTTTATTTTTATATGTTTCAAGTGCAGAATTATCGAAAAAACGCCATTTTTGGGGGGTCGTATCTTCTGAAACACTGGAGATATTTTAATGAAAAATTAATTGTTTTAGGATATTGGGGGCAGGGGTGAGGTTTTCACAAAAAATTTTCAAAATCTAAGACAAAAATTTTGACTGTGCACCGTATTTAAATGCTGCTGGTTTTTAATGTAGTATATTTGTCATCAAAAATCATTAATAAAAACCTATTATTGACCAGACAACACCTTTATGAATCATAAATGTTTAAAACTGTTTCATTCATATATTTTGATTTATTTTATTTGATTTGATTTAATATTTTCCCCCTTTTGTTTAATAAATTCTTAGAAATGTGGGTACAAATCAGTTCTTCATTTGTTTTTGAAAGCTTTCTTTTGGATAAACATATTATCCTTTAAACAAAAATGTTTGCTCCATTTAAAATAAGTTTGTATTAAAAAATTCGTTTGACTTAAAGGTACGGTGCGGAGTCAAACTTTTTGTCTTAGATTTTGATAATGTTTTGTGAAAACTTACCCCTGCCCACGATAGCCCACAAAAATTTGTTCAACAAAATATCTCCAGAGGTTCAGGAGTTATCCCCCCAAAAATGGCGTTTTTCGAAAATTCTGTTCGTGAACGATTGCTCAGCGAGTATAACGATTTAAGTTACAAATTATGCTTTCAAAAAAAGCGGCTACTTTCTACTTTAATTTGATACCTTGATCGTTAAAATTGGTGCAGTATTTGTCGCGATATTGCGTTTCTCGTACAAAAAACCCTCCAGTCTTTCCCTAAAAACACGAAGTGAAGAAAAAAAAAAGTTGGGCAAACTTTATAAAATCAATGCCGTTGTTTGGTGTTTTTAGCAAAAAAATCGCTGGTTTTTTGTACGGGAAATGCAATATTTCGACAAATAGTGGATCAATCTTAACAATCAAGGTGTCAAATTAAAGTAGAAAGTAGCCTTTTTTTTGAGTGCATAATTAGAAAACGTAAAATGTTATACCCTAAGACATTTTGTCGAAAAAATTTATGTGGGGTATTGGGTGCAGGGATAAGGTTTTGACAAAACATTATCAAAATCGAAGACAAAAAGTTTGACTCCGCACCGCACCTTTAAGATATAATTTTCTAGTCCGTATTCAAAAAAAAACCAAAACGCCTAAAATTAACTGACAAATTTAACGCCTAGGTTTGCATAAAAAATAATAATCTATCTTGACTTCGGGCTAAAATCGGATTTTTAAATTTTGAATTTTTTAAAAGAACTGGAAACTATGTATGCAGCGTTTTTTTTTTTTAATCGCTAGTGTTTACACTGAAATTAAAGCTGCTAACGTTGAGTGCTTTGCTATGTTAATAAAAAAAACAAAGTGTTAATAATAATGATATAACTATAATACATATTTTTTGATAATAATTTGACCAAATAATAAGATTAAAGATAAATTCTATCAGGGTGAAAATAAATGAGTGGTAAAGTAACCACTCGTTGCTTGAGAAAATATCACGTGCAGAAAAACACATGACGCAACTAAATAATAATTGGTTACATGAACGCTGAAAACTTTTTTTAAAATTTTTCTCGCTCACGGGTTTATTGTTTATTTCTTCCTGGCGAAGAGTGGTTACGCCCTTAATTTCAGCCTGGAAGACTTTAACTTTAGTATATTTGTATATAACAAAAAAATGTAGCATTAAAATAAGGTTTATGACTAAATTCTTTAGGGTCGTTGGAGCCGAGAAAATTTAGTAGAGTTGGATCTTATTGCCGAAAATAAATAGGGAACTTGCAGCCCAAAGTGGGGATTTTGAAGCCGAAAGTGTGACCTCACTAAAACCTAATCCAAAACATAAACCTAATCCAAAACAATTTTTACTTTTGACTCCAATTTTACATTTTCGCGGTTCCAAGTTCTCCAAATTTTTTTGCGGGTACAAAATCCCCACTGAAGATTCCGAAAAACCCAGTACCCAAAGAACAGTGGGATGGATTTTTATTATTTAAGGTATTAAGGTTTTGTTTGAAATTTTTAATTACTTTATTATTAAATATTCTATTTAATATTGAAAGTTATCGAGGTTATTCATAGATGTAATTTGCCCATAAAAAAATGAGTTTTGATTTCAGTAAAAAACATTAGTATAGCTACAATTCCATTATATATATACAACACAATGAAACATAATAAATCAATTATTTCATTGGTAAAAAAACTTAAAAGTCGGTACGCATCATTTTTATGCAGATTATAAGTTTTTTAAGTTTTTTTTACATAATGTTTTAAAAAAATTGAAAAATAAATCAATATTCTTAATAATACTATTTATAATTAAATATCAATTTTATAATTTACCAGAAGCCAAAAAAATGTAATCTACTGTAATTTATATTTTGTTTTTTTTATTTTAGGAATTTTTTACTGTTATTTTTTATTTCAGATTTGCAGTACTTCTAACCTAAAGTTCCCTTTGATCTTGATAAGTTTTTTAAACACTGTTTCTCGAACAGTAAAGCTGTTACAATATGGAATATTGTAAACAAAAATTACATCATGCGCGCAAATAAGAACATGCAATCAAACGTACACATTTTTGATAACTTATTTTTTTGCAAAAAAACCCCAAACTTTTAAATCGAAAAATCTATTAATCAATTTTTATTTTGACGTGTAAGTACAATAAAAAAATACAAAAGTTAGTATAAACTGCATTCAGACTTGTATAATTTTAAAAGGTTGCATTACTTTTAAAGCTTTTATATAGTATTTTGAATTAAACCCATTAATAGAAAGTACATATTGCTGCCATTTTTTACGTTTTCAAAAACACATAAAATTTTATAATGCGCGTTCTTTAATAAAAAGACGACCGCTGAAAATAAAAACAAACCGAAACCTTTCGTCCAATATTGCAATGACATCGCGAAAAAGATCCTGAGTAATTCTGCTGCATTTTCTTAATTGTTCAAATCCTGATTCACCCTAAAAAACTTCTAAATATTACTAATTAATTTGGATAAAGCTTAAGAATTATCTTTTTTGAAAAACTCCCAATATAATTAGTTATTTTGTATTAGTATTAAAAATTAAAACTACTTGGACTAAGATACATTTTGTTCATGATTATTTAATGTAAAATTTATTTTAAAAAGACCTTAGACTTATAACTGAATTTTTTTAACTGACAAAAAACATACGTTGCGCATGGTGACATATTTTTAAAGTGAAACCTCAATTTTTCAACCAAGGTCGCGGGATTTAGTTTTAAAAACTTTCGTTTTAATTAGGTTTTTAAGTTCTTAAACAAAAACTGCAATAAGTATTGGTTATATTCTGATTCGTTTATAAAGTGACGCTAAACTGCTTTGATTCGATTGGTTACTATATGGCCACCTATTTTTGTTTTCTAAACAAATTAACCAGCCACGTATTCTTCGACTTTAGTTTGAGTTTTCGACTTTCTGCGTACTTTGCACGTAAATACTGATAAAAAAATCCACACAAAAAATATTTAAAACATGCGTTTAATTTTAACTGGTGAAATATAGTGATATAGTAGTGATATTGTATATTCAAAACATTTCGGGTTATTGAAATGTTATTTTGGAATTGCAAAAGTCTCCCAAAATACATTGTGTTATTAATCTTACATTTTTAAACCTTACAAGCTCTTTGAAAATTTATTTAAATCCTTTGATTTTGTTTTTTTTTTTGTTAACCATAATAATCTTTCACGGAAAGTGTCTTCGCATATGTTGACTCCCCTTAAATCTTTGGTGGAAAAACCTCGAGAAGAAAAAAAATCATTCATTGTACAATTAGCTGCAACCAAACCAGTCATCGTGTAATTTAAACAACACCGTGACCGTATGAAATTTTTTATTATGGAAGATTGATTTAAGACCTATAACTCCTCCCAACTCTAACAGATCAAACGAATATGAGCCCATAAGAACATTGTTTAAAAATTTAGATGTATTTTTTTATCTTGATAAAACTGTTATTCTAAAAAAACATATTTAGAAAGAGATTTCTAAGAAACTTCCTGTTTCTGCTAAATAAAAAAAGATTACGTTTTATGTTTTCGTGCATAATAGATTTTATGTAATAAAATAAGCAATGCGACAAAAAACCAACCAATTACCGCACTTTTCTAATTTATTTATGAAAATAATAAACAGTTTTGTATAGGTAATTTTCATGGTTTTAGTATTTTATTATCAAAAACTAACAAATTAAAAGTTAAATTTTAATTTTTTTAAGAAGCATTGTCTAAAACAAAAATCATTGTTTTGGTATCAAAAACAATATAATGTTACGGCTAATGTGAATGAAGTTTTAAATATAGAATCGCATTATTCTGTTGTT
>JASAMX010024724.1:0-16778 GCA_030248175.1 Microlaimidae sp. YZB2_3
GTCATATGTAGCACTTCGTTCAGTTACGTATTGCTTAGGCCAGTTTTTTTAGTTTTTTTTTGACGCAAATTTAAGTTAACAAACTATTTAACACATGTTGTGTAAAAAGATAAATGTAAATAAAGTCCGATTGGTTTTGTATTTATGTAGTTATTATAGTTTAATTTTGCAAAAACATGAAAACAAAAAAACTAGAGTAAATGCATTCACAAAATATTGGGTCTTTTTAATTCTGTGGTTGGAAAACCGCACAGAAAAACTTATAATTCCGCATCCAAAATCAGCTGCGCGCTCGCCTACTTCTATTTATCTACGGCTTTGAGGTGAGTAGTAGTTTTGTAAAATTCCTGCGGATTAGTTCTTGTTTCTTTTCGTTTCCGGTATAATTTAATTTGCTTATGCACTATTTTATTTTCTAGATTATGTTTTTATAAATGTTTTTATTAGGTTGTTTACTTTCTACTTTGGCAGTAAGTAGGTGTTAGCAAATTTTCCCATTTGTAACAAACAGAATGAAATATCGTTGTTAATCAGAAAATAAGACATTCACAGAACAGAGCTTGAAAATATTATACGTTTTCTGATATTTCACGAAAAATGGGTTATTTATCACGTTTGGCATTTTTACTGGTGTTTTATGATTGGTGCAATGCGCAGCAGGTACAACCAGCTCTTTCCGTCCAAATAAACAAAAGTGGATTTGATTACCTGCGGGATTTCGCATTGGAAGTTCTTCAGAGGTAATTTTGTGTTACATCATAACAATATAATACAAACGTTTTTTTACTATTCACGGTTTTACCAAGTCATTGCGGTGTTCACGGGGCCATGCGAAACTCAACACATGGACGGTTAAAAAAATAAATAAATTTAAAAAATTAAAAAACGGGAATTAAAAAAAAATTTAAATAAATTGAAATCAAATACTGCAAAACAAGTTTGTAATTAATGTTTTGTTTATAAAACCAGTCATAACTCACGAACTTATTAAGCAATTGTGAAAATTAAACAATCATTTTACTCGTCAAATACTTTAAAATCTAATGGTGTATTTAGTTTTAACTATTTCAAAATTTTTTATTTGATTAATAAGTTAAAACTTTCTTACTATTCACACAATAGTTCATCAAAAATTATTTTGATATTATTGTTCTCTAACCAATATAACAAATAAAATGATAGTTAAATTGTAAAGTTTAATTTATGATTTCTAGAGTTATGATTAATTTTATATAGTGCTAAAGTTAAAGTCAACAAAAAAAAACCAGGATTCTTTTATTTCAGTTTGTACATTTAAAGTTTTTTTGGTTAATTGGCAGTTAAGTTTCAACTCTGGATTTTTTAGACAATTTGAAGAGTAATTTTTTTGTAAGAAGTGTCAAATTTTGAATTTGAGTGCTGAGTTTTATTTATATATTTTTAAAGTTAGCTCTAAGCAACTTCAGCACTAAACCACAAACTACATCAGCTAAAACAAACAAATATTGCTCTGAGATTATATAAAATAGCAAAAGTCAAAATTTAAGTGTTAAATTTATTATTATATTAGTAATATAATTTTAACAATAAAAATGCGGTTATTATTTGATTGACGTTAACATTAGCGCTATATACAAATAGTCATAACTCTTTAAATAATTAATTAATTTTTAAGGTTCAAGTATTATTTTATTCGTAATATTCTTTAAAAAACAATAATATCAAAATAATTTTTGATGAACTATTGTGTAAATTATTAAAGAATTTTAACTTATTAATCAAATAAAAAATTTCGAAATAGTTAAAACTGAATACACCATTAGATTTTAAAGTATTTGACGAGTAAAATGATAGTTTAATTTTTACAATTGCTTAATAAGTTCGTGAGTTATGACTGGTTTTATAAGCAAAACATTAATTACAAACTTGTTTTGCAGTATTTGTTTGCTTTTTTTAATTCATTTATTTTTTAACCGTCCATGTGTTGAGTTTCGCATGGCCCCGTGAACACCGCAATGACTTGGGCGCGCATTCTGACGCGCGGTTAAAATTTACCCTGGAGTAACTTTTTTTACGTGCTTAAGGATGCGAGTGAAAATTCAATTTTACCTAGGTAAAACAGCAAGTCTGGTTAAATTTTTTCTATTGTTTAAGAATAAGAATTTATCTAACTTGAGAGGTGGTTAAAATATTTCTCCCATAGGATTATTTTAATAAAAAATAAAATATGCGCATTGATTAAATTTTTGATTTTGCGCGAGGTGGTTTTGCGGCGCCAGAGGCAGGGAGAAAAAAATTCTTTGCATTCATTTACTTTCACACATGCGGTAGCGGTTTAGAGAAGGAAGGGGGAGTGAAGGGGAAACAAGTTTTCATTTTGCGGGAGGTGGTTTCCTGTGCTAGAGGCAGGGAGAAAAAAAATCATTACATTCATTACAATATAATAAATAATTTAAATGGTTTTTTTTTATTTTAACCAATTTATTTAAATTTCTGAAAAATTAGAGCACAATTAATACAAATATATATATTAAACTTCAAAAAAAAATAATATTTGTTTTTTTTAATTTTTATTGGAATGGATTTAACGGGGTAAACAGTCGGTGTTGCGTCAGAATGTGACCCTTGGTCAAATCGTGAATATGTCCCTTAATTTAAAGTGCGTTATCACTTAAACCATTTTGTTGGGGGCTGCGATTTTTTTGCTCATAGTAATCAATCATTATAAATCTACCCATTAAGTATAAAATAATTATCGAAAAAAAAGAAATTTAGTAAGTTTAAGTTTTGGCTAATACGTATACTACATTTTACATAGCTGGAAAATTTGTAAAAACAGAACAGCAACGCAATACCACGAAAGAAAAGTTTAAAATTACTATGCATCTAGTTACTGAATTAATACACTGAGTATTTGATGTTACTGAGCCTATCACTGATTTTCTATGCAGAAAATTCCATAAAATTGGATGTAGGCGTGGCCATTACAACGCGAGGGTTATCAGGAAGAAGATGTTTTAACCTGCAGCCGACTGGATTGACACGAGACAGTTCACTTAGCACGCTCTGTTATAAGCAGTATAACTTAATAGCTTAACGGAATTTTGTAGGCTGCAGTAATGTAAAAAGGCTTGAAAAATTAGATTTTTAAAATTTAAATTCTACGAATGGTCTTAATTGTACTAGCGCTATTGTACCGCTCAAATTTTTTTAGAAAAAAAAAACACACTATCTGAATATAACAAACAAGTAGAATAAAAGAGTAACTAAGATGTTTTTATATGTTAAAATTTGATATAACACATTATATTCATAGTCAAATTCGAGGCGTAAAAATTCCAGAATGGAAACTTGAAAGTGGTATGATCCTTCGAAATATTTATGTAACCGGATACGTTCCACCTACCAGCTACGGTCTCGACACTTCTGCACCAAACAAAATTTTATGGCGATCAAGAGGAATGGGCATGACGTTAGTTTATTTTCTTATTTTTTTAATGAAGAATCACGACGGTTAATTCAATGTACACAAAGGTCTCGAGAAGATCAAAAAATAATTTGTATATGACGTTGGTTTACGAAAAAAAAACACGATCATAATACAACGAAAACAACATAAACATGAAACAATTTTTCTGAAAAAAAACTGTTTGTGCATAATTTTTTTCTTTCTTATGTTTTCCGGTCGTATACAAATTATTTTCAAATCTTCTCGAGATCTTTGTGTACATTGAATTAACTGTCGTGATTCTCCATAAGTTATGCTTGCATATTATTACTATATGGTGTGCAGTTTTATAACAGATACATTATACATATTTTTTAAATTTTTTCCTTGCAGTAAGTTGCTCCGGTTTTTATATTAAAGGAGCATTGTCACAAATCAAATATCTATATCGCCTGAAACACATTACTCCTTTAATAATGAGCCGATAGAGTTGAAATTTACAAATACCATAGCCTTGTATTGAAACACTTCAAATACCAAATTTAAATTCGATAGATTTGATATTTAAAGAGCAGTCCAGTTCAGGCGATGCAGGAATTTGATTTGCGATAGTGCTTTTTTAATGTTATTCCTTAAAATTCTAATTTCTAGAGTGCGCTTTGGTTTTCGGAGCCCCGGACCACTTGTTTTGAGCTCAGCAATTGTTTTAATTTATACTAATGGGTTTTTTACGCTACTATACTAAATAATAAAGAAACAGTTCAATATAAGTCAACCAAAGTTTATTTCTAGAAAAAAACATCGTGTAAACACCAAAAAGTTGCGAACCAATTATATACGGGCATTACAAATAACGAAAACATAGTTTTTTAATAAAATATTATTAATCCTGCAATATAAAAATACAAATATAAATTGTTATATATAATATTTTCTAGAAAAAGCTCAAGTGGTCAAAAGTTTTAACGTTGGTATTTTTAAACAAATATTAAATGGAATATCAATTTTAAAGTAGCACTGTCAGAAATTACATTCCTATATTGTCCGGTGCTTCAGACCTTCAAACTTTAAATTTGGTACTTGGAGTTCTCTACACCAAATCTAGAATTTTTAAATTTCAGCTCCATCGGTTCGGTATTAAAGAAGTAGTAAGTTTCAAACGGTATAGGATTTAATTTGTGACAGTTTTCTTTTATATCAATAGGAGTTTTTGCCAAATAAGTCAGTAAACGGAAATGGTATTTTTCGTGTGAGTGACTTGATTCAAACTAGCATTGTTATTTCTTTAGTTTGAATCTGAAACATGTTACAAAAACTTTGTTAATAAGTTTGGAAAAAAAAACAAAAAAAACCAGGTGCCTATTTCATGGGATTCACTACCTACAATTCGCTCCCGGGAAAATTCGCTCCCGGGACAATTCGTTTCCTAGACAATTCGCTGCCTAAACAATTCGCTTCCCGCCCAATATACTCCCAGCATCGTTCAAAAACGCAATTTTTATTACACAATCTTTATTGTGGAGAATTCGTTCTTTGGCAAATTTGCTCCTTGGAAAATTCGCTCCCTAGACCTATCGCTCTCTTTACAATTCAATCGTTCCTTTGGGAAAGTGAATTTAAAAAATCGTAGGTGACCCGATTTACCTTCGTTATATTTCCTATAACCATAATTTTCAAAAAGCATATTTTGTTTGGGACAAACGTTTTAATCGGTTTTTATCACAATTTTCTCACTGGATACAATTCAATGACGATTTGTTTTGAAAAAAGGTGGTATTTTTTAAAATCTACATTAACGATTGGGTGAAAGTAAGCTTGTTTTTTAGAAAACGGTCTTTAAAATAACACAGTTTTTATGGATACGAATATTATCATGGTGTCCGTAAGAAATACCTTCAGCAAAAAATCTTCGGGAAAAATATTATTTTTTTTGAAAATTATTTGCCATTAAAAAAAAACTTTTTAGGCTTTTTTCAAGGTTTTTTATGTTTTTTTAGTTTGATTTTAAGGTTTCGCTTAGGCTTAGGAAAACAAAAGTTTTTTGTTATGAATTTAAAAATGTTTTCGAAGTTATTTGTCCGAAGATATTACAGTATGCAGAATGTATTTCTTCCTGGCGCCATTATCAATAAATTTTAAGCAAACAAAGATAATTTTTTGTTATGAATTAATGTAACACTAATTTTTTAAGCGTGACGGGAAGGAGACACATCACAGCAAAAAAATCTTCGAGAAATTTTTTTTTTTTGAAAATTATTCGCCATTAAAAAAAACTTTTGGGGCTTTTTTCAAGGTTTTTTATGTTTTTTTAGTTTGATTTTAAGGTTTCGCTTAGGCTTAGGAAAACAAAATTTTTTTTGTTATGAATTTAAAAATGTTTTCGAAGTTATTTGTCCGAAGATATTACAGTATGCAGAATGTATTTTTTCCTGGCGCCATTATCAATAAATTTTAAGCAAACAAAGGTAATTTTTTTGTTATGAATTAATGTAACACTAATTTTTTAAGCGTGACGGGAAGGAGACACATGAATCGATATCAAATAAAAACAAAGTGTAAAACATCCAATAGTTCCTAAACAATAATTTTGGTATATGGCAATTTGATGTATCGTTTTTTCACAAATTTCCTAACAAGAGAAAATTAAAAAAAACTATATGAAGGTTATATATAAAGAAGCGAAATGTTTTTATACGTCTATACGTATTTTGCTTTTTAAAAAGAAAATTTTGGTTTATAAGTGGTAATACAAATTACAGCGAACAAAACACAACAAAATGTAAAACTTCTTGTAAACAATATTTTTTTTAAATGGAAGCATTCATTTAATATTTTTTGGAATTGAAAATGAAAAATTAAACTTAAATTTAGGCTTTAAATCAAATTTTAAATCAGAAATTTAAAAAAAGCAAATTGCAAAAAAGCAAATTGCAAAAAAGCAAATCGTCCTAAGAAAAGTAGGCTTTATAGGAATTACGCTTATAAAAAACCTTGCGAACTGGGAATGAAGAGCAAAGAACTACAAACGCACACAAGGAAATGAGTTGTGCAGGAAGCGAACTGTCCATAGTGAGCGAATTGTCCAGAGAAAGAGTCGTCCAGGGAGCAAATTATCCAGGGAGTGATTTGTGCAGACAGTGAATTGTCCACAATGAATTGTTTTGTAAAAATAGCGTTTATAAAGAACCCGAGAGCGAATTGGGCAGGGAACAAACTGTCCAGGGAGCGAATTATCCAGAAAGCGAATTGTCCCGGGAGCAAATTGTCCCGGGAGCCAATTGTAAGGAGCGAATTGTTCCCAATTCTTATTTCATAAAGATCTTTGTAATTGTAAATTAATAAACGCATTTAATATCTTCTTATTCTATTAATTAAAAAATACGTACATAACTGTGGAATTTACGAAATTTATAAATATGTAATTTTTTTAATTTTTGAACGCAATTTTTTAATACTTTTTTTAACAATACAAAAGAAAACTATCCGTGCTATTCATAAAACTTTTAGACCCGGTCCAAAACGGACTATGAATAGCACGGTATGGGTTTATTAATTTACAGTTGTAAATTAATTAATTAATTACAAGCAATTTTTATAAAATAGGCTCCAGTTATTATGTTGCGTTCATGCTAAAATAAAGGTTTCTAGAACCCTGTTTTGGACGACGTCTTTTCGTATTTTACCATAAATTTTATAAAATCCAAAACGGAAACTTTAAATCATTGACCGTTTGTACTAAATTTAAACAGTTTATCACTTTATTATAAAAAAAACCAAGGCACAATTATTTGAAGGACATACAGTAGTGCGAATGTCCTTTTATTTATTCAAACATTATTATTTTATCTGCATTAGAAATGTTTTGGTAAACAAATCCAGGATATCTTAGGGTTAAACCAAAAAAACATTTAAAGAAAAGTTTGGTAAAAGTTTCCTGTTTGATTGATGCTCGTTTGGTGTTCAGTGAATGGAAAGGTAGTTTCTCAAAAACACCCAAGAAATAAGCATATTAATTTTAGCGTTAAAAGCTCGCTGAAAAATGGAGATGCTTTGGCGAATGTAACGACTTCTGTAAACGCAATAACTCTTAGAATTGGTTTAAACTTAGCAAAATCTCCAAAAGAATCACTTGTAACGGAAGGTTTCACGTGCTCCGCTCGAATAGGAAATAATACGGACGTTTCATTCGAAACGCCCGATGAAACTTTGGCACAAGCACTGGACCAAGCAAAACCTCTGATAATAAGGCATTTGTGAAAAATTGTTATCGATTAATCTCGAAACTATTAGCTACTAAAGCATGGGATGGAAGATTGGATTGAACCAAAAATATGGTCTTGCTATGATTTCTGGTATATTTTTTCTTTCAGAACGTTGTTATAACAATCAACAAATTTCACATCTTTTCTCAATAATTTTATGAAATGACATTTTAATTGAAGATTCCACAGGATGAATAACTGGAAAAAATCACGTACACATTATATTTAAACAACGCCTCCCTATCATAAGAGTACGGCACGAAATAGTACCACAAAATAGTCCCGGGTTTCGCAAAAGAGTACGCACGAAACAGTACTGGAACAAAAGAGTACGGCACAACAGAGTACGAACACAAAAAAGTACTGAGATATTGCGTGCAGGAATTACCTGATTTTAGTGATTCAAATGGAAATTTGCATATTTAAGAAATCAATATACTCATATTAAAGTATATTTTTTGGGCCCCGGTATCGTTGATAAATATTTTTGTTCCATTTATTTTTGTCGTGGTTAGGTAAATAGAAGTAAACACACAAACGGTGTATAAAAATTATCGTGTAGTAAAACATGGGCATTCACGATCTATCTTGATTAAAAAAATAACTTTTTATTTTAATCGTTTGTTCTTAAATACTAATAACACACGTTTTGCCTTTTACTTTTAAAAATTAATCGATTGGAATAATAATCCATTCCAATATCATGCTCCGAAGCTCCGGCTATTTAAAACGGAGGGAGTTCCGGAGCTCCGCTCCTTCGATGAGGGATTTGAAGCTCATTTAGTCTTGAAATACATTTTAAACGACTCTAGCTGTATTTGCAGGACTATTTTCATTGTTTTAAATAAGTTTTGGAAAAAAATTAGTTTACAAAAAAATTTTGACAAAATAATTAATGCCATTACTTTTTAATTATTCACGAACTTAGTATTAATATAGGGCGGAGCTCCGGGGGTTGTTCGAAACTCCTAAAAGTGAAACTCCGTTACGGAGCTCGGAGCTGCGGGGAACAACACTAACACAGACGAAAAAATAAAAACTTGTGCGTAAAGAAAATAGCTTTAAATGGCTGAACTTAAGACTTAATCTTACTGAAATTATTTCAATTATTCACCGCAATTATTTCAGTTATTTTTTGGGTTTGAAAATTACTTTTAAGCTGTTTTATTTAAAAATGCTTCTCATTTAAATAGTACTATGTGGTAAAAACCCTTGCTTAGTGTTTTTATATAGGTTTCATTAAACGATGTTAAAATTTTAAATGTCATTCTTTTGTCGTTTTTTCTTCTTGTTTTATGTCTTAAACGTAATATTATTAAGTTTTTTTGCTGTCGAAATAATAAAAAATTACATGCTAATTAGATTTTATCGAATAATATGTTTAAGACGATGAAAACTAGTAAAAGTTAAAACCATTAACACAACTTAGTTCTTGTTTTAATATCAATAAAGTACGAAATCTGCTTAAAACGACCAAAACTAGCAAAAGTGAAAACCATTAAAAGGTCAGCTATTGGTTTTAATATCAGTAAGTGCCAAACCAGTAACGGTAAATCTATTAAAAACCTATTTAATGATTTTGAAATAAGACATTCCGATCGGCGTGTTTGTGCACCAGTTGGGAAATAATGAGGTAATAGCTAATTTCGAAACCATTAAGTGAGTTTAGAGAGTAGGTGAATCCCAATTTAAAAAAAAACAAATGTTGCTTTAAAAATATTTCATAAAAAAACGCTCAACCCATTTTATATCCTGTTTAGTAAATGATCTGTTTGTCTGTCTGATTGTGTATGCTTCCGTTTAAATAAACAAATAAAAAGTAATGTATAGAATATTTTGAGACTTCTTCAAGACTTTTTTTGTAAATTAATTTTTTTCTAAACTTATAAATCCTTCATAAAAATATTCCTAAAATAGAAAATAACTGAAAGCATTTTTCAAGTTAAATATGTTTGAAATCGTTCATTTAAAGGCTGGTTCATACTTATGACAAAACGTCCTTTGGGCAAAGTCAAAAGGACCAAATTTTAGAAAAGCCAAAACGTCCTTTGGACAAGCCAAAACGTCCTTTGGACTTTTTCCTTTGGACGAAGTATGAACGCTACTTAAAATTTGTCCTTTGGACAAAGTCCAATGGATAAAATCCAAAAGGAAAAGTCCAAAGGACAAGAAAGTATGAACACGTTGTCCTTTGGATTTTGTCTTTTGAACTTTGTCCCCTTTGGACAAAGTCCAAAGGACGTTAAAAAAACGCTGTATTTGCCCTTCGGACAAAGTCCAAAGGATTTTTGTCCTTTGGACTTAGTCCAAAAAACGTTTTGTCATAAGTATTAACCAGCCTTATGCATAAAAAACATGGAAGAAACATTAGCCAACTGCGGATGGTAGGAAGGATCATTAGTAATGAAGCGTAATTTGTTGTCTACAATTTTTTAATTTTTTTTAATAACTTAGTTTTTACAAAACAGGAAAAACCCACGGCTTTGCTACCAGTAAATTTTAAAAATGTAAAAAAATTTAAAAATTAAAAAGTTTTAAAACATACATACCTGCAGTAGCAATACCGTACCACAACTATATTTACTCAAATTAAACAGTTCAAGGGGCTCACAGTGCCGCTAAAACTCACTATGTAAACAACAAACTCACTTTATAAACCAAGAAAAATCAAAGGACTTTATTAAATGGTCTATCAAAATTAAAAGAGTTTGCTGTAAAAAACGCTGCTCATTGATTTTTATCGTAATTAAATTAAGAAGTTGTTAGAAGTAATCGTTTTAACTTTATTTGTGCCAGTACTGTTTTGAGTCAAACGCAAAATGTAAATTACTCTTTTGTGCCAGTACTGTTTTGTGTCAGAGTCGCGTAGTGTAGCAAACGCAATTCACACAGGACTCTTACGTGCCGTACTGTTTTTTGACGGTACTGTTTTGTGGCAAACTATTTCGTGCGTACTCTTTTGCGAAACCAGGGACTATTTTGTGGTACTGCTAACTGGAGATTTCACAACTTTATTAAAGCAATTTCAATTATTTTAGTAAACTTTGACAATTTTTAAAAGATATTTTGGCGTAACTAAGGTTTTTTATATGTAAATTTTTTGTGTTAATCAAAAAAACGTTTTGTAAATTTAATACAAAAAGCCGCTAAAATTTTTTAAATAGATGTTTATTTTTTATAGTATTCCAGTTTTAAAAATATTACAATGAAAGGTATTTAAACTGAGAGGAACTTTGTTTCGTGGCGGGACCGTTGGCTTAAATTTTGTTATGCTGGGTAGGTCGTAGTAAAATTTAGTAATGAGAACTGATGATAGCTACACATATACGACTCATACGTATACACAAACACACGTTACAAGTTGGCATGACTTATCCAAAAACCGATCCCTGCCTGGGTTGACGATATATAACTATTCAAAATTTTTTTTACCGGTAAACATTCTTTGACAACAACGATAGTATGTAGCTCTCATTTCAAAATGCACAGGACTAAAAAGCTTTCTTAGTCTTTAAATATTTTGTTAATTTTCACAAGTGTCAATTAATGTAAGTCGAGTGAAGACGATATTTCCGAGAGAAATATGCGAAATAAGTCAGCGGGTGGTGGAGTCCCAGCTCGGCCACATCTTTCAACAGTTCACCAAAACTGTCACCATGGCCGACGTGATGGAGCGCCTGAGCAAATCCGACCCCGAGGCCTTGGCCCGCTACCGCGGCACCGCCCTGGGCTATCTGTTTCCCTGGGACGAATTCGAGAACTTCGCCATCGACCTCTCACTGACGGAGGACCCGCGACTAGGCCGCAGCTTCCTTATCACAAAACACAAAGTGCGTGTCTGTTTTTCAGCGGAACAAAAACGTTTTCGGTTGTTCAAATTATACGTTTTAGCTCTTTTTTTTTAAGAATTAAATTCATATATTTCCCGAAACAAACTACTCTTTTAGTATTGGGCGGATTCGGCTGAAAACTGGAATTTTGTAGCATGGGTGCCAATGCCAAGAAACCCAAACTGAAGTGGGTGGATTTGGTATTACAAAAATATTCCGTTCAGGGATATTATAGGAATTTGATTTTTAAAAGGCCCTGTAAATAATGTGCGAATGTTTTAAACAAACTGTTGAAGTACACCTTTTTCAAGAAATGTTTATTAATGCAATTTTAAAAATCACGCATTTCATTACAAATTATATTTTTGTAGAATTTACAATTACGTGAGTTACACTTGTTATATTTTTAAACAAGTTTTTTTTACAGAATAGGACTGTGTTGTTGTTCATTGAATAACGGCGCTTTGATATCGAATCAAAACAATAAGATTTAGTATTCTTTTAAAAAACCAATTAGTTAAGTGAAATCGTGGTTATTATAAGTAGAAATATTATAAATGATGGTAAATGGTATCATATTACTGCTTTTTAATAAGTGAACCGCAGAACCGATATCAAAAATATATAATACTATATATTATTATATAGTATTATATATTTTTGCCGATATTAGGTTTGCCAAAGTTTTTTGAACAAAAACAGTGGAAAACTAAAAAAGGTAGTACGATTTGACAAGGTTCAACACTAATAGTTAACGTCAAGGTTGTACATATTCATTATGAATTTATCCCCGCTCTAAAAATATTCACGCCAAAAGGGGAGAATTTTCTGGGCGAGACACCGAGCAATTTTACTCTCCACTCCTCTGCCATTTTTGCCGCCGCCGATGCCGAAATTCCCGAATTTTGATAAAATGGGCGGAATCATGATGTCCGACTACGTGTTGAACAGCTTCGTCTATTCCGCTTTTCGACGTCATCTCATCAATTTCGAGGCCACTGGGGACAGCAATCCCGTCCTCGCCCGCTATTTGGCTCTCTCCTGCGCCCCCGCCTTCAACTGCATCGGAAACGTATTTCCACAACTTAAAGGTATATGCAATTTATTTATGAAAACTTCCCGCAACGATCCCCGGAGCTTTAGTTTTCAGAGCTAGGCGCTTATTTCTGAGCTAATTATAATTATAATAATTAAAAATTAATTAGAAAAGATCTGCCGTTAAAATCTAACTGCGGTGTTCTGATTTTAATTAATTTTAAACGTATTGGCTTACATCGCTGGCATTATTTAAGAAATTTTCATTAAATTAAAACATTATTATAATAAAACTTATGAACAACCTAAAACATGGACAAAACTTAAATCTTAGTTTCTCAAAACACTCCAAAATTAAGCGGAATTATATCATAAAAATTTGTAACCTATAATCTTTTTTTGAATGCAAAATAAGCTTCGGGTGGCATAAAACCAGAACTGCTTCAGTCGTTTAGATGACTAGAGCTCCGAAGCATGATATAAACGTAGTAACCCTATTTTTCATAGCTCAGTAAAAACATATCACTGGATTATTTTTGTCACCAGCTTCCAGTTATCAGAATTAATATTTGACACCAATAGTAGAAAATACTTGCGATGGGTCAATACAATGTAGTTGATTAAGATTTTTTTACGTTTATAATAATTTTTTGTCTATAATTTTAATTAAAAAAAAACCGACCAAGCGCTGAATTTTGTGAAGTGTAAAATTTTTTAGATAGACGAGCAAGAGCGTGACTAGGGAGGCAGGGAGGCAATGCCCCCACAAATGGATTTTTGCGCCCCCAAAATGATATAGGCCGACGGGGAGGGGAGGAGGGGAGGTTAGGCGGAGCCTTTTTCCCTCCTCCTGAAATCCGGGGAAGCTTCGAATTTTTTGTAAAGGGGGCCCTTACGGTTTTTTTTAGTTTTGGGGAAAAAATTTTTTTTAAAATATAAATTCAAAATCAGTCCTGGGCAAGTTGGTCAGGAGTGGGGGGTTAAACCTCCAATTGGGGGGGGGGGGGGTTAAAATCCGAGAAACGCAAAATACCCATATCGTTTTTTTTTCTGGAGTGCATTTTACCCAAATCGTTTTTCGATTTTGAAGGAAAAATAGGTAAAAAATGCTAATTTTAGGTCAAAAAGCCCTTTTTATAGCACTTTTGAGCTTTTTATTGCTTAAAACATTCATTTTGACCTGAAAACTTAAGTTTGGAGGCAGTTAGAAGTCATTTGGGGGGGGGGTTAACCCTCCCCTGTCCATGTATGCTGATGCGTCATAAAAGCAAAAAATACCTAAAAAAACTAAAAAAATTTCCGCTTCGCGGGAAGTTTACATTGATAATTTATAAGTTTTTTAAAGTTTAATGGATTGTGCCATTAAACATTAATATATATATATATATATATATATATATATATATATATATATACAGACCTGTGCACTGCCCCCCCCCGGGGTTAAAACGGGGGGGGGGCACGGGGGGCAACTTTTTTGAAACGGGGAGAAGCAATAAAACGGGGGGCAAGCAGGGGGGAAAAAGAGAAAAAAGGAGAAAAAAAGAGAAAAAAAGAAAGGAAAAGGGAAAAAAGGGTCGAAAAAAGCGAAAATAAGGTAAAAATAGGTCTAAAATGGCTTAAAATTCATTGAAATAGGCTAAAAACTGCAAAAAATTCGCGATGATGGCGTCACAATAGGTCAAAAATGGCGTCATATTTTTTAGGGTCCTTTTTCATTTTTTGGCGGGGGGGGGGGCGATAAAACGGGGGGGGGGAGGGCAAATCCTCCAATAAAACGGGGGGGGGGCATTTTCAGACCGTGCACAGGTCTGTATATATATATATATATATATATATATATATATATATATATATATATATATGCCTTTGTTAAAAATATAAATTCAGGCAATAATTGTACAATATAAGGTTGATAACGGCTATTTTACACCACCTAACTGCTGTTTTCATACTTGGGGGTAGTCCGCCCCTTTTTTGGAAGCTTGGCACTTTGTATGAATTTCCAATTTAGTTTTTGAATATTGTGTTATTAAAAATTTCATACAAATCTAAATGCATTCTAAACCATAAATTAATCAATATAAAAATTTTTATATATAGGTCAGACGTCAGATATATGGTAAAAATAATATTATCAGTACCAAAATATAATCTTTGTTTATATAATTACAACCGCACTCATGCACAAAATATAAACACATCAGCTTTGTTAATTAATAAAATTTTGAATATATAAAATGATTTTGTTGCCAGATTAATCAAATTTGCATAGTAATTCGGTTATAAAAACAAAAGTATGTTCACTCCATTTTAAGTACATATATTTAAAAAAATGTTTACCGGCGCCGGCGAGTGGGTTGTACCCCCACTCGCCGGCGCGGCGAGTGGGGGTACAACCCAGACCGCACATCCCCCATATGAAATCCTGGCTATGGCACAGAGATGGGGTTAAAAATTTATGATATAAAAAATACGTTAAAATTTTTTTTGTGTAATTCAAAAAGTTTTTGTCAATTTACCACAACGACTATATAAAAAAAATAACCATTAAGGTTGTTCATTGAAACAAGAGTTTGTTGCAATCAAGACAAATGATAATCCATACTCCACTGTTTGCTGATAGTATTTAATGCTTGTCACTGTAAACATTTGAATCAAAAATTTTATAGCAGTTTTTTTTATTTTGAAGCATTCAGCTCTAAACTATTTTTGTAAGCAAAAAATCTTTTAAGCTATAAAATGCAATGTGAAGTTTGGGGTACCTGCTTTTAAAATAAAAAAATATTGATTCATGGAGACTGCTAAATTACTTAATTTGAAAAGTTTTCAATGGGGTTTCTAATAGCAGTTTTTGGCCCTATTTTCATAAAATTTTTCTGGGGCCCCCATAGTTGCAGGAAGGGGGGGGCTCCGCCACCACCAAACCCCCCGTATACCATTTTTATTAAGGATATTTAGTCCCCTTCCCTTCTTCAATTCAGGCCCGCCACAAACGCCAGAAGAAAATGTGTTATTTATATTAGGCAATAAAAATAACAAAAACCAACAAAAATTCCAGATTAGTGAAAAACAAAACCCGAAAAATATTACGTCTACACACATCAACGTATTTTTGCGATAAATCTAATTACATTATTTTACAGAATTAATGTAACGTTTTAGGTACGCAATATTAAACAAACGGCACATACAATCTCACTGGCAGCACCCAGTGGCGTGCCCAGGATTTCATTTCGGGGGGGCGGTCTGGGGGGTACATGCTAACCCTGAGGGGGGTCTGGGGGGCGGCAGCCCTCCAAAAATGGGGGGTCTTCTGGGGGGCGAAAGCCCCCAGCGGGGTCAAGGGGCAGAGCCCTTTGTCAGCGGGGTAGAAAATTTTTAATTTAAGGCGCTAAAATACACTAGAAATTTTAATTCCAGGTGATAATTAAAACAAAATTTAAGGTTTTTTTATTCTTATCCATTTAAAACATGTGTTTAAAACGTTATTAAAAGGTTAATAGTGTTTATAGTAGTTTTATTTAACATGTATACCTTAACTATTGAGCGGCAAAATCGATTTGAAATTGAAAAACTGAGATAAATTGTCAATTTAAACTACCCGTGAAGCGGGAAAAATTTGGTTTTTTAACTAATAATATGCTTTTGGAAGACATCAGAAAAGTTTCTGTATTAATATTTAAGAAAAAAATTTTCTATCCCAAAATTCTAAAAACGTAAGGGTCCCCCCTTAAAAAAATCCGGCTTCGCCGGATTTCGGGGGGGGGGTGGGGGCGCCCGCCCCCCCCTGGGCACGCCACTGGCAGCACCGTTTTTTTATTTAGACGCCGATGCCATAATATTGAGATTACAAGCAATCAAACCTCCGGAGTTCCGATTTACTGACGGTCAATTGCAAACAACCTTACACGCACTTTTAACCGTGAGAAAATCGGAAAGCGCTGGAAAAACGAACGGACACGTTTTATTCGCAAATGTAGAAGGAACAGCCAAGGCAGCTCTTTCACTCATTGATCAGAAAATTTCTGGAACAATGAAGGTAGACAATATTAAGGTCAAACTACGGGAATCTGCAGTGCGAAGATCTACAAACAACGCAAAGCTAAGGTAAACCTGTTTATAAATCCATTTTTATATGGTATAAAAAATGAGTGTCTGTCAGTAATATTGTAAAATGTTTTATTTGTGTTCAGTTGTAAATTATTTTGGATAAGATTTTTT
>JASAMX010024725.1:0-96875 GCA_030248175.1 Microlaimidae sp. YZB2_3
AAAATCAAGATAAAAAATATAAAAAAACCTTTAAAAAAAGCTTTAAAAAGTTTTAAAAGTGCAAAATATTGTACTGCTAAAAGAAGGCGTTGTTTCGGAAGATATTTTGCAGAAGGTAATTTTGCCGGACACCAGATGACATAGATATTGAGAGAAATAATTTCCACCGTAATTAATATTAATCATTTAAAATCCACATTATATTTTAACAGCTAGCGCGGTAGTTAAGTTCAAGTAGTAAGTCCTAACTAAATATATATTTTGTTCGTATTTTAACAAACACCTAAAAGTCGTACAAAATGTTGTTTTTAAATAAGAATTTTAAGAGTAATTTTTCCAAATTACTTTGTAATTATCAAATTAAAGTAATTTATTTGTCGCTTCACTCCTTTTTTATAGTTTGATTGCTCATTCCCCCGCGATGTTTCATGCTTTTATGTTATTTGTAGTTTACAAAAACTTACAAAAAACCAATCCTTTGCTGAAAACGACTAACATAATTATCAAATTAGGTGTTTGTTTTTACTTTACCTAATTATTAAAGGCCGATTCACGTGGAAAGAAACGTCCTCTTTCATAAATTTTAAAGTTAATATTAAACAGTCGATTAGAATAATAAGAGTAAACTTTAATAAAAAAATTGTTTGGTGTATGCAAGAAAGGGTGTTGGCAAAAAATATATTTGCCTCACTATTGCTGTTAACTTTCCTATGCCTAACTTGTACTAAAGTGAATTCAATTTGAAATTAGAGGTAGAACTGCAATTCGATATAATTTTCGCATCCACCAAATCTTCTTCAATTAACTAGATAATTATATAATCATGTTTTAACAAAATGTTACTTGTTTCTTTGAGCAAATCATATTCATGGCAACATTTTGTCAAAAATTTTATGACCCTTTTCCTAAAAAAATCAATAGTTTTTCGTCCAGAACTTAAAATTTTTAGCTAAAAGTAAAATTAATTTGTATGCTGATCAGAAATCTCACCAGTGATACAGGAATAAATAACAATTCTTTCTACTGCTATAAATGTTGAATTCGTAAAATTTTCAATTGAGCTCCATTTTAAAAGTTTAAAAAGAATTTTCTAAACTTATTTTGATTTTATTATTATTATTGTAAATAAATAAAAAGAATATTATATTTAAACATGAAAATAATCTTATATTTAAAACGATACGTTTCTTTTTAATGTGGCAATGATTGTTTTGATTTGTTAAAGATAGTGTAATTTGTTTTTTGTTGTATGATTTGATTTCTTAAATATTCAAAGAAACCGCTTCATTTTTTTAACAAACAATTTCAAAAAAAAGCCAGGTTCAGTACAAAAAATAAATTCTATGCAGTCAATTCAGTTGAAAAAAGAAGTTGGTTTTGAATATTTTTGACAAATTTGCTGTTTTTTTATTGTGGCTTATTTTTGATTAATGCCATGCTGTCATAGATTATAGATATTGATATTCTAAGAATGTAATAAACTGCATGATTTACTGTTTGTTTAAAATGACATTACAGTGAATATTTTTTTATTCAGTTATCAGTAGAATTATCAAAAGTTCAGCGAAAAAGAACTGGTATCGCATTTAAAGTAATAATTTTTCACTAGCAGTACACCATTAAATTCAAAATGAAATACCAAATATTGTAAAATGAGCTGAAAGTCGTTAATGTTGTATTATCATTATTATTATAAAAAATAATTGACTAAATTCATTTTATAAATGCTATGCTACCCAAATAAACGCAGTAACAACGTAATTTTCATTGATTTTTAATACACAATCAAAAATCGATGAAAAATGAAAGCCTTTGTTTTAATTTTGTCAGATTTTTGACACATATTTGTTCCAATCGGGTTTTGTTTTCTAAAACGCCTTAATTTAGGTGAATTTAATGGTATGCTGTTACTTTAATATTATTTCGGACTCGGTATACGGAATAATATAATCAATTGTAACCTTTGTTATTTGGTTCTGCATTTGAGAGCTAGGTTTTAGACATCGTAATCCTATCCTACCCACATTATAATATATCAAGAATCAATAATACTATTATTATATATTTATTCTTTAGGTACAATTGCAATTTTTTTTCCAAAACGGGTTTTATTCATTCAAGACTTGTTGAAGGAACTGAAAGACACAATACTCTTTCGTTGTTTGGAAAATAGAAACAGTTAATGAAAAATATAATTTTTGAATTTAATAGCCAAGGTCTAAACAAGCCAAATATAGAAATATCATTTATAAATAAACTCATTAGACAAAAAAATTCAATATATTGTATATCAAAACAAAAAAATGCTGTAATTTTATTTACCTTTATTCTTTGTAAAGAAGACTTAATTTTAAAATCAACATGTAAGCTTTAATATAGGCTGATGTATAAGTTGGTTTTTATGTAAATTATTATTTTCGGTCGCGAATTAAAGCGTAATGCGCACATACTAAACGCACATGACTGAGGATTTCTTGGTATTCGTTAAATTGTTATCGACGCAATTAAATTATAAAAAAGAATTATTTAAAACACATTCATTGTTTATTAGTTTTATTGACAAAAAATTGGTAAAACATTCTTGTAGATAATAACAACAAATAATTTTACTCCAAAATGAACACACTATTCACAAGTCCACTTTACCAGTTATTTTTTAATTAATAAAACACAAATACAGTCGTTTTTAATATTACAAAAATTAACCCATATATTTACAGACCCTTCTGTTTTCGGATCAAGGTCAATCTTAAAAAAAACATGGTTATTCAGTTTACTTAAAACTGGAAAAGTATCGAGAAGGATTTGCATATGGTCAGAAACACATGAAGTGAACACTATTAATTCTCATTTAAACTGAGTGATAACCGAACTATTTTGTACCGAGCGTTTATTTATAAATAAACGCTTATTAATAAGCGTTTATTTATATGGCGTTGTTCTTACCAACGTACAACGCCATTTACAAATTCTTTTAGAAACTGCTAGGTACAACTGAATTAATTTTTTAATTATAATAAACTGGTAAGGTCCGGTTTATCTTATTTATTAAAAATATTATTGTATATTTCACACGGTCAGTCGAAATAGAGCTTAATTGTAGGTTTGGCGACGGCAGTGAAAGATTTTAAACTATTTTAACTGATGCTTTTTTGTTTACCAAAAACAAAAAAATTGTTACAGTGAGGCTTTTATAGTGGAATCAGATTTTTGAAAGAATTTTCTAATTCATAATTTTAATGAAATAATATTAAGGTTCTTTAAGAAAAAAGTGCGCCTTAGGTGACTCGCTGTGTAAAACGAACATAATAAAATACATTTCACAAAAGACGAAAAGCAAATAATGTACATAATATTAATAAGCAGCTGCACAAGTAATATAAAAAAACTTGCTAATGTACAGCTATATATCGGTATTGAAGAAAACCGGCGTGGCGGCGCCGTCGTGCTGGGCACGTGGAATTGGTTAAGCCGGATTTGACAATATGGATCATAGGCTTAATAATAAACAATTTTAAAATAATTTTTGTACCAACTTTATTAGTGTATTTTATTACTCGGCAAACACAATAATATTCAGCTTTTTGAAAAAAAAGTTTTAAAGTGAAGTCCACAGTAATATTTGATAAATAATAAAATACAAAATTTAATTGTCAAAAGCAAAAAAAACATTTGACTTTTTGGCGAGCTTATTATTGTTATTATCATTACTAGTAGTTTGCGGTCTAAAATTCTAGAAAGTAGTTTTATTTTAGGCAACCAGAAGAAGGAGTTTACAGCACCATTCTTTGCAAATCTCCTCCGTGTTCTGTTGAAAACACGCCAGGTTTCGATGATAAAAAACCGTTAGTATCTTCCAATTTTGAAGCTTCATCAATTGTTTTACCCGGACAAGTTTCAGAATCCACTACGAATGGTGTACCTGACACCGTGGCAACAACTATTCATCCGCGATCCGCTTCTCAAGTTCCGGTGAAATATCGTGATTCTCCGATTTCCGCTTGTCGGTCGCGGTCGGCCTCTCACGGCACCCCACCCGGTCACAGTTTAACTTTTAACAGCAATCAGGTCGAGTCGGGATTGTCCGACTGGGAGCCTACCCCTCCCAGAATTCTACTTCTAAATCGAAGTTTGAAGGCGTCCAAAACGGAGCATTCGGAAGACAGGACTAGTATAGGAATCGCACCGGTTTCTTCTCAATCTCTGCAGGACATCCAAGGAGCGGGGGCTATGGGGTCCACCCCGGTTCCCTTTCCGCGGAAAGGAACCCCGCCCGCCGTAAAAAGTTCTCCGTTTTCTATTTCCCACCGACCGGCTGACGTTCCAGCGCCTAGTCAGTCCTCCCCGCCGTCCAGTAGAAACATCTCCCCGACGGCTCTGCGCGACTTCTTGGAGGTTGACTTGAGTAAAGTGACTTGCGAGAAATGCGCCACCGCCCAGCAGGGCTTTTTTAGCGAGTACGCCAAGCATTCCAACAGCGGCGACGCTCCGCGCCCCCCACCCAAGAAGTCCCCGCTGAGTGTGGACTACAACAGCAACCCATTGGGCAGTGGAGACTGCGAGGGCAGCGATCCCTCGCTTTACGACAACCTCACCGGTGCCGTCGACGTGACACGGAATTTTCCCGGCGGCGCACCGCGCCCCACCCCGCCGCCACCACAGCGCGCAAGTCTGCGCCGCGCTTTGGAGAACAGCATGGATAGGAGAAGTTCCAGCAGCGAGTTTTCGATGCGCGCGTGCGCCGGACAGCAGAGCGAGCTATCCCTCTGCAGACGACACAAAGACGCCCTCGCCCGCAAACCACGCCCCGCCCGGAGACCCCAAACCATCGCAGACGCCGACGACCTATTCTCTCAATTTCCGACTGCGACCAAACTCCCCTTAGTCAAGGTGGTAAAAATCCTGCCAGTTTAAAAACAACCAAATCTCCTACACCCTTTTCAAACATGGTTTTTAACTTAAATGTAATATTTCGTTGTAAATGAATAAGATTTTTAATCAAGTTTTTTTTATTCTCCTATGAACTTATTTAGTATAACAAATTTTAAGGCCGCGGTTTCGCAGCGAGACAAATTGCCTCTCAGATTAGATGTATTTTATTGTAATATTTTTGAAACTTGATATACTCGTGCTCAAATAATAAACTATCTATTTCAAAAATTATAACGAATTTATGTATTAAGTTAAAGCATTACAAAAATTTTTTTCTGAGTAACTCATCAAATTTATATATAAAAATTTTAAGCTTAACTTACCTTGACTTGAACATTTATATATAAAAAATTTAAGCTTAACTTAACTTGACTTGAACCTAACTTAAAACAATAGTCGTCAGTTACAAAAACACCTGAAATTGCTTTGATATTGTTGTTTAATCGCCAGTTTTGAAAAAATTGAATAAAGATTATCTGATTCTAGTAAAGTTTGATTTCGTGGCAGGTCCGCCGATCCAAAGTTTTCCTATGCTAGGTAGGTCTACATTTGACTTTGGTAAACTTTGGTGGAATTAGATAGATGGCTTCATGCCTTAATTTTTTTATGTAAATTTCACAATCAAGAAAAATTTACAGCTTAAAAAATCTAAATAGAATTAAAATTGTAGATTTTAGATTAAAATCGTTTTTAAATAGTAATGTACCAGAATTTAAAAACCAATTAAATATTTTTTGTAAAATGGGAAGGAAACCAAACTATACCTAAAAATAACATAAAATCATATACACAAAGCTCACCAAAGAAAAAGAGTAATATTTTAAAATCAGCTATTTTACGTGGAATAATATATGGATTAAAAATTAAAAACGTCGTGAACAAGGTTTTTACCATCGGACAGAATTTTAACGAAACTTGGATTTTTGATCCGGATAAGACCAAAAGTATGCCAAATTTAGCAGATAAGACATCAACTGATCGAGCTGCTTCCATTAATCAACTCATATTAAAAGTCAAGGATTTTCGAATTTCACCAACGCCAGAAACCACAGTTTAAATGCTTTCCATATCTTGTACCGTTACAAATGAGACTTTTAACACACCATTGGAATTTTATTATTCTGTGAATTGGCTGCGTGCAATAAACATGAAATGTTATGTATTAAAGGCAATATAGCCTTTATTATAAAACTTTTTGTTTGTTTTCAATCACTAAACACAGAATATACAATTTTAGTGCCAATCCAAGTAACTTTTTTGTTCTGTTGAATTATAGCACCGCAGCGCCTGAATGTTTATAAATTCGCAATTTAAACATACCTTCGGTACAGACATTATATCAACTAAAAATTTATCAAACAAAATTAATCATAAATAGTCATCATCATGATTTGTTATAATAGTTGACAAAAGTGAGAGGAGAGGTCAAGATTTATATAACTTTTTTTAATAAATAGTGTAGGTTCGAAAAACCCAAAAAAATTTGAACGTTAATATTTTTGCATTTTAGGCAGATTTTAGGATTAAGTTTTGCTCTAGGTTATACTCATATTTATGGTTGGTAGATTTTTATACCAAAGATTAAGTTTACGAACTATTATTGCGTTGAAGAGACAAAAAGCAAATAAGTCAAAAAAACAAACAAAAGAACAATTCAACACAAATCAGTTAGAAATCTGTTGCACCAATTTGATAGTTAGGGTAACTGACTTAATTTCGGCCAACTTTTTTTTTTTTTTTTGAATAATTTTTTCCGGCTTTTCTAATCGAGCCAGCATTTGGTCTAAAAATTAAACGAAGCTATTTTTGTTATTCCAGTGCAAAGTTTCAAAATTTCTGTTACAGTTAAAAATCAGTGAATGTTTAAACTTTTTTGTAATACTGGCCAAAGTTAAGGCGCGTGCCATTAACTTCGGCCACCTAGAAAAAAACTGCGGCTATAACTATTGCTAAAACGAACGATAAATATTTTTAAAGGTTGCAAATTTATCCTTAGGTATTGTTCTTGGTACATATAACTTAATTTTTTCCCGTTTGCAAAATTTATAGCTATTAGCAAGGCTTTAAATAATTATGTCAAAACCTTAAAATACAAATTTTAACAACACGTGTTTTTTGTTAAATTTTTTTGATGTGAAAGAATATTTCAACATAAAATGGCTTTTGTTACAGCCAGCCAACTTTAAAGAAAGCCTGGTAAAAATTTTATTCCACTCTTTTGAGTTTTAAAAAAAAACAACACAAAATTTGCCTTAATTTCGGCCACCTTTTAGGTTTTAAAAAAACAAAAACAAAAGCCAAAAACAAAAAACCGATTACAGAACCCAAATTTATCAACTTTAAGTGTAAACAAGACGTTTAAAAAGTTAAGCAGTGGTATAAATTCACACCAATCCTCGCCTATCTTCGATGTTTTATATATGACTGCATTTCTTTGCCAAGAAAATAATCTGATTTTTTTTACTGCGTTTCAATAATCTGTGAGAAATTTCTATATCGGCTTACTGATAGTTTAAACCTACCCGATTGGGAGATGGATTACTCCGGCCGCACAGATGTTTACTACGTAATTCTTATGAATGCATCCCTCCGCCAAAACTGTGTTTTAATTTACTTTCACAATTTTTTGAAGCATTGGTACTCTATATCGAGGTAAGTGGTGTGTTGGGTGGGGAAATCCCATTGTCATTGATATTTACTATATTCATCATATCAATGCATTCCTCCGCCAAGAAAATAACCTGACTTTTTTAATGTGTTTCTATATTATTTTTGAGAAATTTCTTCCGGTCTATTCATAATTAAATATAAACCTAGTAAATTATGTGTTACGTAACCCCACCCGTACAAATGATGGTGCAAATCGTAATAAACAGTTTTTTTTTCGTGAATTTTAATGTGGCCGAAATTAACGGAATCTTAAAATGCGTATTTAGTTAAACGCATTGCAAAGTGATTTTGAAGAAAATATCAAAACATGAAAATTAGCAATTTTGAGCCTTAAATAAAAGTTATTTTAAGGTTATATAGTGCTTCGTTCTAAATTTGATGCAGTTTAAACACAAAACAAAAATTTCTAACACCTTAAATTGGTGGCCGAAATTAAGGCCTGGCCGAAATTAATTCAGATACCCTACGTTTTATAAAATTATCCAATTAAGTAAAATTAGACTAAAATAGCAAAACCGCTCAAAAAATATGATAAAAAAATTTTGCAAAAATGTAGTCGGGAATTTAAACGTAATACACGGAAAAACCACACAAGCGAAGAAAATATTTACTTCTTAAAACCCCGCATTTTTTAAGTTATCGCGAATGCAGAATAGGGTACAGGTTATGTTTTTAATTGGAGCAAGTTCTTTTGATTTTAACCGCCAAAAATTAATATACAAGAATAACGACGAAAATTCGAATGTACAGAAAGGTCTCGCAAAGGATTTAAGATTTCAAATGAGGCTAGATAAAACGGTTAACAAAAATGCCCAAAAATTTTTTTAGGAGGAATAATTTTTGAACAAAAATCATTAAATGATAAATTATATATTAAATATTAGATTTACAATAAAATGAAAAAACCTAAATTATAATTCATAAATTTAGATTCATTAACAAAACTCACTCCTCCTCCTGAATTTGACTCCCACATTTTATCGTTAAAGTGTGCCGTTTTTAACAGTATAGCTTAAAAGACAAATTTGGAGAGGATGTTCGTTTTATTACTTGGATTCAGGTTTATTATTCAGTTTGTTGAGTTTATTGCATTTTTTGTAATATAGTTACCCCTTTTACGTGTGTTTTGTTTAAAAAGTGTTTCTCATATTAAATGATGGAGCATTTTTGTTGTCGGATTTCATGTCCACCTACTTTTTACTAATATCACCATAAAAAATCTTCTTCAAGACCTTTCTGTACATTCGGATTTCTGTCGCAATTCTTTATCCTGGTAAGGATGGGGTGCCTGAATTGGGAAAAACGGTTTTTCACAACTTCCTACCTGCTCCATGGAGACCTTGCTGCTCCTCCTTGCCTCCACTCTGTCTTTTACCTGCCTCCGAGGCAGTTTCAGCTGCCTATCCTGCCTCCTAACCTGTATATGCTTCAACATCAGAGACAAGGTCGGCTGCCTCCTGCCTGCCTTCGAGGCAGTTTTACCTGCCTCCACCCTGCTTCCCATGCTGCCTCTGAAGAAAGTTTTACCTGCCTCCACCCTGCCTCCTACCTGCCTTCACCCTACCTTAGTGCTGCCTCCGATGTAGTTTTACTTGATTCCTACCTATCCCCAGTCTTCCGAAGACAGATTCAAGAGCCGTGCTTACCGGTTTATAAAATAAAATCAATGAGTGCAATAAGTAGTAATTAATCAATAGATAATTCTTTTTACAATTTTCTAAAAGCAATAGACCGCTGTGATTTAACTCCGTGCTATGGTTGAACGTTTTTGAAAATAGTTCAAGAAGCAGAGTTTTTAGCTCTAAAAAATAAAAATTAAGTTAAAAAAATATTTGGTTATTATATTTGGTTGAAATGGCTATTATACTTTTTTCATAAATACCAGAAGTTTCTGGCAAAAGCAAACAATGATTGATGAATTATAAAAAGTAAAACGATGTGGCTTTTATTTAGAGGCCACGTTGGAGATTGGAATGGGTCAAAAGCCATTCCAATCTCGCCGAGAGACTTTTAAACACAAATGTTATTGAATAACTAGCAATACAATGTTAAAAAATCTGAGTTTTAAAAAAAAACCTACATGGCATGTAGTTTTGAGTACATGTCATGTAGTTTTTTGTACATGGCATGTAGTAAATACATCTTTACTTGGCGGCAAAGATGCAACACGTCTTAATTGAGCTTGCAATGATGCTATTTAAGGCCACATTTTTTATTGAACCGCGGCATAATTAAAGCTTTTAAAAAAGCGCAAAATATTTCACCATTTTAGTCGTTGTTGTTTGAATCTCCCTAAAAGCAAGAAACACATAACGCTGGAAATGTTTTTTTATAGTTTTCCTGTGCTTTAATAGTGTTTCTCATTTGATTTTTAATCCATTGCAAAATTTTGAATGAAAATCAATAAATCTGAATGAAAAATGAAAATTTAAAATATAGGTTTGCCTTCTTGACTCCTTGTGATTGTTATCGCGGCTCAGACGTGAAGTGTATATCGCGTCTCGCGTTTCGGTGTATAACAAAACAGCAGAAAAAAGACTCAGCGCTTCCGGTAGAGTTCAAACAGTGCGCTGCATTGGCGCACTCCTTTCAACGCATTTCAGAAGCGCTGTTTGGCTTAAAAAAATCCCGAAAAGTTAACCCTTTGTGATTTATGTTAATTGTGACTCAGACGCGGTGTGAATATCGCATCACTTCGCTCACTCAGCGTATAAACGCGGTAAAAACTGGGAGGCTGTAACATTTAAGTTGTCATGCTTTAAGTTGTCGATAGATTTAAAAAAAAATTGGTATCATCAGCCTTGTTGATTTTTCAAATGTTTATTTGCTTTTTTTGGATGATTATTGCTGTATTTCTTTCATAACTTTCAAAATTACTGCAGAAATTAAGCTAAAAAATATATATAGAAAAAATTTTCATTATTTTTTAAGCTAATACTTAAAAATTTTAAAATTATTATAGTATATAATAGTTGTTTCAGTGAGTGCTAATTTTTAAGTTATGTATTTTTGTATTTTTAAAAACTATTAGAACATTGATATTGTTACAAAATCTAATCACCAAAAGATAAAAAAATGCATATTATTGTACTCACAAAAGTTACGATTTTTTTTAATAAATTTTTTTTGACCCGTGCCAATCTTATCTACGATTTAGCATGAATTTAAATTTTCCGAAAAAGTTACTCTCATAATTTCGTCCTTATCTTGGTTAATATTAAAGCTAACGCGTTTACGAGGTTATGTAATCTCTAAAATTGCGCGATTCCAACAATGTGCGATACCGCGCATAATTACACTACTGTCATTCGAGCAATGAAGGGATGTTTTTCCAATGGATGAATGGATGCAATGGAGCAATGGATGAATGGATGTTTTTCCACACTGCATAAAAAGCGTGTTTTTTATGCCTTTTTTATTTTTTTACAATGCAGTATGGAAAAACATTAGTTTCACAACGGTATTTCCTAGGGTATAATAGCTGGTTCATACTTATGACAAAACGTCCTTTGGACAAAGTCTAAAGGACAATTTTAGAAAAGCCAAAACGTCCTTTGGACTTTTTCGTTTGGACGAAGTATGAACGCTACTTAGAATTTGTCCTGTGGACAAAGTCCAAAGGACTAAATCCAAAGGGAAAAGTCCAAAGGAAAGCAAGTATAAACACGTTGTCCTTTGGATTTTGTCCTTTGGACAAAGTCCAAAGGACTTTTGCCTATTGGACTTTGTCCAAAGAACGTTTTGTCATAAGTATGAACCAGCCTTAAGCGAGCTAAAAATTTGTTCAATCGCTTGGCTTTTGAAACAAAATATTATTAAAAGTTTTTTTTTGAGTTTTTGATACTTTATTAAATTTATGAAACTGCTAGAACTTTTCTAAAAAAATATCCGCATTTGTAAACGATCACGAATTTGTGAGAATAAGTTTTCGGCATATATAAATTTCAAACTCACATTTAAATTCCAAGCTCAAAAGCTAAAAAAAGTTTAAATTTGTAAAAATCTTTCGTAACTTGTGGGTAAAAAAATATGCGATTTTATATTTGGCTTTTTTTACCAAGTTATTGCAAAAACAAAAAGAAGACCGCCGCATATTTTGCCATATGGAGGAGTTTGGGCCTCCTGTTTCAAATTAGTATTTGTTTGCAAATTTTATGTAAAAATTTTTGCTTGTTAGGTTTCCCGTTTTCTGGCGATTTTTGCGCTTAAGTAAATTAACTTAAAAGGGCAGTACGAAATCAAAAATATTTTCCATTTAATATCTTTTATCAGTATTTTTTATTTGATACATTATTCTGTACATGTATGTTCAAAAACTGAACGAACTAATCAAAAGTAAAAAAAATACATATAACAATACAGCAAAAATATAATGTTAGTGTATTGTCATAATTATATTGTTAATTAGTGTTGTAGAGATTAATTTTAAAATTATTGTTTTATCTAAGATTTTTGGAAAAAAAATTTTAGCACCATATTATTACATATACAATTTTTGATGCAAGAAAAATTATTTTAATCTTATATAGAAATTAAAAATTCTATTTTAATTTGATTATGAATTTTGATGAAAATTGATTTAATTTAAATTTAAATTTAAACAAAAACTATTACAAAATAATTTTGGGATAAATTAAAACTTAATGTATTAATTCTAAACTAGAGCCAACGTCTGTGAAATGTTTTATATGTTTTTATATCCCCTCTCCAAGCAAGACTTCGTTTGGTCGGTTTTTTATATAAAAGCCTTATTTGCCTTATCTGAAAGCGGTTTTTCACCAAAGGGCTGAAATTTGTTGTTAACAAATATTGATGGAGAGCTTGAATATTATTTTTTATTCTGTCTCAAATAAGCAGTTTTTGACTTACACATTAAGAATATTAGGCTGGAAAATAATATTTTTTAAAACGAAAATAGCCCGAAAACATGTTTTTGAGACTATTATTTATAGAAATTAAAATTATGAATGATGAAAAACCCTATTACTTAATATTTAAATTTTTGATTTTGAATTATAGTTTTTTTGGTGTGAATAGGTTTATAACTCTTTATGAAAAGTTTAAAACGCGAAAATAACACAAGTGAGCTAAGGGTAAGGTAAAAGATATAAAGGTTTTTTACACATGTACTTTTCTTATTGATCGTTCAAATCTATTATTGATTATGATGATTATAAGACGACAGATTTTACCTTAAGCTTTTTTACAGCATAAACAAAAATATAGTAGTTTTTTAATAGTTTTACAAAGTAAACAGTTTTTTTTTCACGATTTTACAAAGTATTCAGAAATATCTGACACAAAATTTCAAAACCCCAAAACAGAATATTTGAACAAAAAAACCCGTTAAAAAGATCTCTAAATTTTTATGTAAAAATGGTCAAGAGTCATAATTAAAATATCTCATTATATTAGTTGTTTTCTTTCAAAAGCATCAGTTAGTAATAACATTCCACTCGCAATCGTTTTTATAATTTATTATTCTAAAAAAATACTCGGTCCACCAGCTCATGTGTATTGAAAACCCCCACCCAGCCCACGAAATTGAACTAAACATCACGGCCTGGTCCAGCCCGGCCCGCTTACAGTTTTGTCGCCGAAAATCGCACGGACAGGTCACATATAAATAGGATATACATAATGCAATAATATTTATATATTTATATATACTACGGTTTATTGTCTTTTTATGTGTTTACCTTTTGCTTTTTATAAAAAAATTGAAAAATATGAATACTTTACGCACTCACTAACTGCTCAGAGCAAAAAACTTGGGATCAACTTAAATTATACTTTGCACAAAAACTGGCAAATGAATACATACAAATTTTTTTAATTATAAATGAGATTTGAATGATTGATTGCTAAGCTAAGTGAAATGTAAACATTAGTGAAGGTCCGATTCCCAATTATATATCTGATAAGCTTCGGCTGGCTACTTAAAGCCGAAATCACTCTGTTTGATTTAATAACCCAATTGCTCAAACATAAAAAATACGAATTGTGTCAGCCACGTTTTAACAGGGTTTGTGTTTCAAAAAGTGCTAGTTTGCAAAAAAATGTTTATGTATGATTTATAATTTAGTTAGGTTAAAATAGTAAATTAGCATAAAGATCTAGTAGACATTGAGCTTGAACAATAGAAAACATTATTAGTATCGTAAAATATTAAATATTGTGTTTGATCCATTTATGATACACAATAGAAAATATATACAGTAAAACTTTTATGTCACTAATAGCTGAAAATTTGTTTAAAATCCTTCGGATTAAATTATAAAAGAAATCAAATTAATTCAGAAACAGCTATGTTTTAATGATTTCTTTAGTGGACCCTTCGCAAAAATTTCTATTATTTATAATAAATCTAAAATGACATTTCCATGAAATTTAGCCCCCAGAGATGGTATTGGCAAATTATCAAACACGTTTAGATATGTTGGTTTTTCTTCATGTAAATGCAATGCACAAACTATAATTTTTCGCAATTTAATACCGCATTTGAAAATTTAAGACAGAAAGTTCGTTTCAAATAAATAGTTTACCGGAAACCAAAAAATTTTATTAATGTGTTAATTTTAGTGAATAAACTTTCACTATTCAAATTGTATCTTGAAATGAATAACTTTAAAAAGTGTGCGTGAGTGTTATTCTCAACGGAAAATTATATCGGTGAGTAAAAATATTTTAAAAATTTTAATGCTAATCTAAAATGCATATAATACAAGTTTCGGTGGCCAATATTTTTTAATTATAAACAAAAAAAGCCTAACAATATAATTATTATATTTTCAATTATTGACGCTGTGTTTATCGCGTAATAATAACTGAAAATTTATTTAAAAAACAAGGCATTTAATTTTTTTAAATTATTGATATTAGTAACAAAAAAGGAAAGCGAACAATCTTCAAAGCGTTTCATTATGTTTTGAATAAATCAATTGCGTAAATGGTGTGCAAATACTCTAACGGGTCGATGCTGTAACGCGAAACACTCAAGCATAAAAGCCAAAGGTTGCTTTTTGTTATGAAAACTATGTTTCACCACTTTGTTAAGACCGTCGTCATTAATAATTCAATTTTTAGTTGTAAAAAATGTAAAAAAAAGGAATAGCCAAGACATACTATTTTATTGATGATTTTGCACTCTTCCCTTTAATATTTGTTCATTTTATTTTTATATCATTAAAATTAATCATATAGAAATAGACATAGTTGAGTGCTGCAGCGCCTAGCTTTAATGATTTAAACAGGAAAAATCTTGATTGTTAAGTTTTTATTATTTAAGGAAACTTTATACTAATAATGTTTTCTATTGTTCAAGCTCAATGTCTACTAGATCTTTATGCTAATTTACTATTTTAACTAATTATAAATCATACATAAACATTTTTTTGCAAACTAGAGCAATACGTTATTTTGCAGTTATTACTTCGTTCAGTTACGTATTGCTCTAGTTTGCAAAACATTGGTTATGTATGATTTATAATTTAGTTAGGTTAAAATAGTAAATTAGCATAAAGATCTAGTAGACATTGAGCTTGAACAATAGAAAACATTATTAGTATAAAGTTTCCTTAAATAATAAAAACTTAACAATCAAGATTTTTCCTGTTTAAATCATTAAAGCTAGGCGCTGCAGCACTCAACTATGTCTATTTCTATATGATTAATTTTAATGATATAAAAATAAAAATGAACAAATATTAAAGGGAAGAGTGCAAATCATCATTAGAAATAGTATGTCTTGGCTATTCCTTTTTTTTACATTTTTTACAACTAAAAATTGAATTATTAATGACGACGATCTTAACAAAGTGGTGAAACATAGTTTTCATAACAAAAAGCAACCTTTGGCTTTTATGCTTGAGTGTTTCGGGTTACAGCATCGAACCCTTTAGAGCTACTCTGCACACCAATTCTACGCAAATTGATTTACTCAAAACATAATGAAACGCTTTGAAGATTGTTCGCTTTCCTTTTTTGTTACTAATATCAATAATTTAAAAAAATTAAATGCCTTGTTTTTTAAATAAATTTTCAGTTATTATTACGCGATAAAGACAGCGTCAATAATTGAAAATCTAATAATTATATTGTTGGGCTTTTTTTGTTTATAATTAAAAAATATTGGCCACCGAAACTTGTATTATATGCATTTTAGATTAGCATTAAAATTTTTAAAATATTTTTACTCACCGATATAATTTTCCGTTAGAGAATAACACTCACGCACACTTTTTAAAGTTATTCATTTCAAGATACAATTTGAATAGTGAAAGTTTATTCACTAAAATTAACACATTAATAAAATTTTTTGGTTTCCGGTAAAATATTTATTTGAACCAAACTTTCTGTCTTAAATTTTTCAAATGCGGTATTAAATTGCGAAAAATTATAGTTTGTGCATTGCATTTACATGAAGAAAAACCAACATATCTAAACGTGTTTGATAATTTGCCAATACCATCTCTGGGGGCTAAATTTCATGGAAATGTCATTTTAGATTTATTATAAATAATAGAAATTTTTGCGAAGGGTCCACTAAAGAAATCATTAAAACATAGCTGTTTCTGAATTAATTTGATTTCTTTTATAATTTAATCCGAAGGATTTTAAACAAATTTTCAGCTATTAGTGACATAAAAGTTTTACTATATTTTATTGTATACCTAATTGATAATGGGATCAAACACAATATTTAATATTTTACGATACTAATTATGTTAATAGCTCAATGTCTACTAGATCTTTATGCTAATTTACTATTTTAACCTAACTAAATTATAAATCATACATAAACATTTTTTGCAAACTAGCACTTTTTGAAAAACACAAACCCTGTTAAAACATCAAATTCGTATTTTTTATGTTTGAGCAATTTGATCAAACAAGTGATTTCGGCTTTAAGTAGCCAGCCGAAGCTTATCAGATATATAATTGGGAATCGGACCTTCACTAATGTTTACATTTCACTTAGCTTAAATTGAACATAAATCTCATTTATAATTAAAAAAATTTGTATGTATTCATTTGCCAGTTTTTGTGCAAAGTATAATTTAAGTTGATCCCAAGTTTTTTGCTCTGAGCAGTTAGTGAGTGCGTAAAGTATTTTCATATTTTTCAATTTTTTTATAAAAAGCAAAAGGTAAACACATAAAAAGACAATAAACCGTAGTATATATAAATATATAAATATTATTGCATTATGTATATCCTATTTATATGTGACCTGTCCGTGCGATTTTCGGCGACAAAACTGTAAGCGGGCCGGGCTGGACCAGGCCGTAAGATGTTTAGTTCAATTTCGTGGGCTGGGTGGGGGTTTTCAAATACACAGTGAGCTGGTGGACCGAGTATTTTTTTAGAATAATAAATTATAAAAACGATTGCGAGTGGAAGTGCTTATTAATAGCTGATGCTTTTGAAAGAAAACAACTAATATAATGAGATATTTACATTATGACTCTTGACCATTTTTACATAAAAATTTAGAGATCTTTTTAACGGGTTTTTTTGTTCAAATATTCTGTTTTGGGGTTTTGAAATTTTGTGTCAGATATTTCTGAATACTTTTGTAAAATGGTGAAAAAAAAACTGTTTACTTTGTAAAACTATTAAAAAACTACTATATTTTTGTTTATGCTCTAAAAAAGCTTAAGGTAAAATCTGTCGTCTTATAATCATCATAATCAATAATAGATTTGAACGATCAATAAGAAAAGTACATGTGTAAAAAACCTTTATATCTTTTACCTTACCCTTAGCTCACTTGTGTTATTTTCGCGTTTTAAACTTTTCATAAAGAGTTATAAACCTATTCACACCAAAAAAACTATAATTCAAAATCAAAAATTTAAATATTAAGTAATAGGGTTTTTCATCATTCATAATTTTAATTTCTATAAATAATAGTCTCAAAAACATGTTTTCGGGCTATTTTCGGTTAAAAAATATTATTTTCCAGCCTAATATTCTTAATGTGTAAGTCAAAAACTGCTTATTTGAGACAGAATAAAAAATAATATTCAAGCTCTCCATCAATATTTGTTAACAACAAATTTCAAACTTTTGGTGAAAAAACCGCTTTCAGATAAGGCAAAATAAGGCTTTTATATAAAAAACCAGACGAAAACGAAGTCTTGCTTGGAGAGGGGATATAAAAACATATAAAATATTTCACAGACGTTGGCTCTAGTTTAGAATTAATACATTAAGTTTTAATTTATCCCAAAATTATTTTGTAATAGTTTTTGTTTAAATTTAAATTTAAATTAAATCAATTTTCATCAAAATTCATAATCAAATTAAAATAGAATTTTTAATTTCTATATAAGATTAAAATAATTTTTCTTGCATCAAAAATTGTATATGTAATAATATGGTGCTAAAATTTTTTTTCCAAAAATCTTAGATAAAACAATAATTTTAAAATTAATCTCTACAACACTAATTAACAATATAATTATGACAATACACTAACATTATATTTTTGCTGTATTGTTATATGTATTTTTTTTACTTTTGATTAGTTCGTTCAGTTTTTGAACATACATGTACAGAATAATGTATCAAATAAAAAATACTGATAAAAAATATTAAATGGAAAATATTTTTGATTTCGTACTGCCCTTTTAAGTTAATTTACTTAAGCGCAAAAATCGCCAGAAAACGGGAAACCTAACAAGCAAAAATTTTTACATAAAATTTGCAAACAAATACTAATTTGAAACAGGAGGCCCAAACTCCTCCATATGGCAAAATATGCGGCGGTCTTCTTTTTGTTTTTGCAATAACTTGGTAAAAAAAGCCAAATATAAAATCGCATATTTTTTTACCCACAAGTTACGAAAGATTTTTACAAATTTAAACTTTTTTTAGCTTTTGAGCTTGGAATTTAAATGTGAGTTTGAAATTTATATATGCCGAAAACTTATTCTCACAAATTCGTGATCGTTTACAAATGCGGATATTTTTTTGAAAAAAAGTTCTAGCAGTTTCATAAATTTAATAAAGTATCAAAAACTCAAAAAAAAACTTTTAATAATATTTTGTTTCAAAAGCCAAGCGATTGAACAAATTTTTAGCTCGCTTAAGGCTGGTTCATACTTATGACAAAACGTTCTTGGACAAAGTCCAATAGGCAAAAGTCCTTTGGACTTTGTCCAAAGGACAAAATCCAAAAGGACAACGTGTTTATACTTGCTTTCCTTTGGATTTTTTCCTTTGGTTTTTGTCCTTTGGACTTTGTCCAAAGGACAAATTCTAAGTAGCGTTCATACTTCGTCCAAAGGAAAAAGTCCAAAGGACGTTTTGGCTTTTCTAAAATTGTCCTTTAGACTTTGTCCAAAGGACGTTTTGTCATAAGTATGAACCAGCTATTATACCCTAGGAAATACCGTTGTGAAACTAATGTTTTTCCATACTGCATTGTAAAAAAATAAAAAAGGCATAAAAAACACGCTTTTTATGCAGTGTGGAAAAACATCCATTCATCCATTGCTCCATTGCATCCATTCATCCATTGGAAAAACATCCATTCATTGCTCGAATGACAGTAGTGTAATTATGCGCGGTATCGCACATTGTTGGAATCGCGCAATTTTAGAGATTACATAACCTCGTAAACGCGTTAGCTTTAATATTAACCAAGATAAAGACGAAATTATGAGAGTAACTTTTTGGAAAATTTAAATTCATGTTAAATCGTAGATAAGATTGGCACGGGTCAAAAAAAATTTATTAAAAAAAATCGTAACTTTTGTGAGTACAATAATATGCATTTTTTTATCTTTTGGTGATTAGATTTTGTAACAATATCAATGTTCTATAGTTTTTAAAATAATAAAATACATAACTTAAAAATTAGCACTCACTGAAACAACTATTATATACTATAATAATTTTAAAATTTTTAAGTATTAGCTTAAAAAATAATGAAAATTTTTATATATATTTTTTAGCTTAATTTCTGGAGTAATTTTGAAAGTTATGAAAGAAATACAGCAATAATTATCCAAAAAAAGCAAATAAACATTGAAAAATCAACAAGGCTGATGATACCAATTTTTTTTAAAATCTATCGACAACTTAAAGCATGACAACTTAAATGTTACAGCCTGCCAGTTTTTACCGCGTTTATACGCTGAGTGAGCGAAGTGATGCGATATTCACACCGCGTCTGAGTCACAATAACATAATCACAAAGGGTTAACTTTTTGGGATTTTTTAAGCCAAACAGCGCTTCTGAAATGCGTTGAAAGGAGTGCGCCAATGCAGCGCACTGTTGAACTCCACCCGGAAGCGCTGAGTCTTTTTTCTGCTGTTTTGTTATACACCGAAACGCGAGACGCGATATACACTTCACGTCTGAGCCGCGATAACAATCACAAGGAGTCAAGAAGGCAAACCTATATTTTAAATTTTCATTTTTCATTCAGATTTATTGATTTTCATTCAAAATTTTGCAATGGATTAAAAATCAAATGAGAAACACTATTAAAGCACAGGAAAACTATAAAAAAACATTTCCAGCGTTATGTGTTTCTTGCTTTTAGGAAGATTCAAACAACAACGACTAAAATGATGAAATATTTTGCGCTTTTTTAAAAGCTTTAATTATGCCGCGGTTCAATAAAAAATGTGGCCTTAAATAGCATCATTGCAAGCTCAATTAAGACGTGTTGCATCTTTGCCGCCAAGTAAAGATGTATTTACTACATGCCATGTACAAAAAACTACATGACATGTACTCAAAACTACATGCCATGTAGGTTTTTTTTAAAACTCAGATTTTTTAACATTGTATTGCTAGTTATTCAATAACATTTGTGTTTAAAGTTCTTGCGGAGATTGGAATGGCTTTTGACCCATTCCAATCTCCAACGTGGCCTCTAAATAAAAGCCACATCGTTTTACTTTTTATAATTCATCAATCATTGTTTGCTTTTGCCAGAAACTTCTGGTATTTATGAAAAAAGTATAATAGCCATTTCAACCAAATATAATAACCAAATATTTTTTTAACTTAATTTTTATTTTTTAGAGCTAAAAACTCTGCTTCTTGAACTATTTTCAAAAACGTTCAACCATAGCACGGAGTTAAATCACAGCGGTCTATTGCTTTTAGAAAATTGTAAAAAGAATTATCTATTGATTAATTACTACTTATTGCACTCATTGATTTTATTTTATAAACCGGTAAGCACGGCTCTTGAATCTGTCTTCGGAAGACTGGAGGCAGGTAGGAATCAAGTAAAACTACATCGGAGGCAGCATGAAGGTAGGGTGAAGGCAGGTAGGAGGCAGGGTGGAGGCAGGTAAAACTTTCTTCAGAGGCAGCATGGAAGCAGGGTGGAGGCAGGTAAAACTGCCTCGAAGGCAGGCAGGAGGCAGGTGACCTTGTCTCCTATGTTGAAGCATATACAGGTTAGGAGGCAGGTAGTAGGCAGCTGAAACTGCCTCGGAGGCAGGTAAAAGACAGAGTGGAGGCAGGTAGGAGACAGCAAAATTTTCGATGGAGGCAGGTAGGAAGTTGTGAAAAACCGTTTTTCCCAATTCAGGCACCCCATCCTTACCGGGATAAAGAATTGCGACAGAAATTTGAATGTACAGAAAGGTCTTGAAGAAGATTTTTTATAGTGATATTAGTAAAAAGTAGGTGGAATAAAATCCGACAACAAAAATGCTCCATCATTTAATATGAGAAACACTTTTTAAACAAAAAACATATAAAGGGGTAACTATATTACAAAAAATGCAATAAACTATCGAATAAACTGAATAATAATAAAACGAACATCCTCTCCAAATTTGTCTTTTAAGCTATACTGTTAAAAACGGCACACTTTAACGATAAAATGTGGGAGTCAAATTAGGAGGAGATGTAAGTTTTGTTAATGAATCTAAATTTATGAATTATAATTCAGTTCATTTTATTGTAAATCTAATATTTAATATATAATTTATCATTTAATGATTTTTGTTCAAAAATTATTCCTCCTAAAAAAATTTTTGGGCATTTTTGGTAACCGTTTTATCTAGCCTCATTTGAAATCTTAAATCCTTTGCGAGACCTTTCTGTACATTCGAATTTTCGTCGTTATTCTTTATTAATTTTTGGCGGTTAAAATCAAAAGAACTTGCTCCAATTAAAAACATAACCTGTACCCTATTCTGCATTCGCGATAACTTAAAAAATGCGGAGTTTTAAGAAGTAAATATTTTTTCTTCGCTTGTGTGGTTTTTCCGTGTATTACGTTTAAATTCCCGACTACATTTTTGCAAAATTTTTTTATCATATTTTTTGAGCGGTTTTGCTATTTTAGTCTAATTTTACTTAATTGGATAATTTTATAAAACGTAGGGTATCTGAATTAATTTCGGCCAGGCCTTAATTTCGGCCACCAATTTAAGGTGTTAGAAATTTTTGTTTTGTGTTTAAACTGCATCAAATTTAGAACGAAGCACTATATAACCTTAAAATAACTTTTATTTAAGGCTCAAAATTGCTAATTTTCATGTTTTGATATTTTCTTCAAAATCACTTTGCAATGCGTTTAACTAAATACGCATTTTAAGATTCCGTTAATTTCGGCCACATTAAAATTCACGAAAAAAAACTGTTTATTACGATTTGCACCATCATTTGTACGGGTGGGGTTACGTAACACATAATTTACTAGGTTTATATTTAATTATGAATAGACCGGAAGAAATTTCTCAAAAATAATATAGAAACACATTAAAAAAGTCAGGTTATTTTCTTGGCGGAGGAATGCATTGATATGATGAATATAGTAAATATCAATGACAATGGGATTTCCCCACCCAACACACCACTTACCTCGATATAGAGTACCAATGCTTCAAAAAATTGTGAAAGTAAATTAAAACACAGTTTTGGCGGAGGGATGCATTCATAAGAATTACGTAGTAAACATCTGTGCGGGCCGGAGTAATCCATCTCCCAATCGGGTAGGTTTAAACTATCAGTAAGCCGATATAGAAATTTCTCACAGATTATTGAAACGCAGTAAAAAAAATCAGATTATTTTCTTGGCAAAGAAATGCAGTCATATATAAAACATCGAAGATAGGCGAGGATTGGTGTGAATTTATACCACTGCTTAACTTTTTAAACGTCTTGTTTACACTTAAAGTTGATAAATTTGGGTTCTGTAATCGGTTTTTTGTTTTTGGCTTTTGTTTTTGTTTTTTTAAAACCTAAAAGGTGGCCGAAATTAAGGCAAATTTTGTGTTGTTTTTTTTTAAAACTCAAAAGAGTGGAATAAAATTTTTACCAGGCTTTCTTTAAAGTTGGCTGGCTGTAACAAAAGCCATTTTATGTTGAAATATTTCACATCAAAAAAATTTAACAAAAAACACGTGTTGTTAAAATTTGTATTTTAAGGTTTTGACATAATTATTTAAAGCCTTGCTAATAGCTATAAATTTTGCAAACGGGAAAAAATTAAGTTATATGTACCAAGAACAATACCTAAGGATAAATTTGCAACCTTTAAAAATATTTATCGTTCGTTTTAGCAATAGTTATAGCCGCAGTTTTTTTCTAGGTGGCCGAAGTTAATGGCACGCGCCTTAACTTTGGCCAGTATTACAAAAAGTTTAAACATTCACTGATTTTTAACTGTAACAGAAATTTTAAAACTTTGCACTGGAATAACAAAAATAGCTTCGTTTAATTTTTAGACCAAATGCTGGCTCGATTAGAAAAGCCGGAAAAAATTATTCAAAAAAAAAAAAAAAAAGTTGGCCGAAATTAAGTCAGTTACCCTAACTATCAAATTGGTGCAACAGATTTCTAACTGATTTGTGTTGAATTGTTCTTTTGTTTGTTTTTTTGACTTATTTGCTTTTTGTCTCTTCAACGCAATAATAGTTCGTAAACTTAATCTTTGGTATAAAAATCTACCAACCATAAATATGAGTATAACCTAGAGCAAAACTTAATCCTAAAATCTGCCTAAAATGCAAAAATATTAACGTTCAAATTTTTTTTGGGTTTTTCGAACCTACACTATTTATTAAAAAAAAGTTATATAAATCTTGACCTCTCCTCTCACTTTTGTCAACTATTATAACAAATCATGATGATGACTATTTATGATTAATTTTGTTTTTTGATAAATTTTTAGTTGATATAATGTCTGTACCGAAGGTATGTTTAAATTGCGAATTTATAAACATTCAGGCGCTGCGGTGCTATAATTAACAGAACAAAAAAGTTACTTGGATTGGCACTAAAATTGTATATTCTGTGTTTAGTGATTGAAAACAAACAAAAAGTTTTATAATAAAGGCTATATTGCCTTTAATACATAACATTTCATGTTTATTGCACGCAGCCAATTCACAGAATAATAAAATTCCAATGGTGTGTTAAAAGTCTCATTTGTAACGGTACAAGATATGGAAAGCATTTAAACTGTGGTTTCTGGCGTTGGTGAAATTCGAAAATCCTTGACTTTTAATATGAGTTGATTAATGGAAGCAGGCTTGATCAGTTGATGTATTATCTGCTAAATTTGGCATACTTTTGGTCTTATCCGGATCAAAAATCCAAGTTTCGTTAAAATTCTGTCCGATGGTAAAAACCTTGTTCACGACGTTTTTAATTTTTAATCCATATATTATTCCACGTAAAATAGCTGATTTTAAAATATTACTCTTTTTTCTTTGGTGAGCTTTGTGTATATGATTTTATGTTATTTTTAGGTATAGTTTGGTTTCCTTCCCATTTTACAAAAAATATTTAATTGGTTTTTGAATTCTGGTACATTGCTATTTAAAAACGATTTTAATCTAAAATCTACAATTTTAATTCTATTTAGATTTTTTAAGCTGTAAATTTTTCTTGATTGTGAAATTTACATAAAAAATTAAGGCATGAAGCCATCTATCTAATTCCACCAAAGTTTACCAAAGTCAAATGTAGACGTACCTAGCATAGGAAAACTTTAGATAGGCGGACCTGCGAATCAAACTTTACTAGAATCAGATAATCTTTATTCAATTTTTTCAAAACTGGCGATTAAACAACAATATCAAAGCAATTTCCGGTCTTTTTGTAACTGACGACTATTGTTTTAAGTTAGGTTCAAGTCAAGTTAAGTTAAGTTTAAATTTTTTATATATAAATGTTCAAGTCAAGGTAAGTTAAGCTTAAAATTTTTTATATATAAATTTGATGAGTTACTCAGAAAAAAATTTTTGTAATGCTTTAACTTAATACATAAATTCATTATAATTTTTGAAATAGATAGTTTATTATTTGAGCACGAGTATATCAAGTTTCAAAAATATTACAATAAAATACATCTAATCTGAGAGGCAATTATGTCTCACTTCGAAACCGCGGCCTTAAAATATGATATACTAAATAAGTTCATAGGAGAATAAAAAAAACTTGATTAAAAATCTTATTCATTTACAACGAAATATTACATTTAAGTTAAAAACCATGTTTGAGAAGGGTGTAGGAAATTTGGTTGTTTTTAAACTGGCAGGATTTTTACCACCTTGACTAAGGGGAGTTTGGTCGCAGTCGGAAATTGAGAGAATAGGTCGTCGGCGTCTGCGATGGTTTGGGGTCTCCGGGCGGGGCATGGTTTGCGGGCGAGGGCGTCTTTGTGTCGTCTGCAGAGGGATAGCTCGCTCTGCTGTGCGGCGCACGCGCGCATCGAAAACTCGCTTGCTGGAACTTCTCCTATCCATGCTGTTCTCAGAGCGCGGCGCAGACTTGCGCGCTGTGGTGGGCGGCGGGGTGGGGCGCGGTGCGCCGCCGGGAAAATTCCGTGTCACGTCGACGGCACCGGTGAGGTTGTCGTAAAGCGAGCGATAGCTGCCCTCGCAGTCTCCACTGCCCAATGGGTTGCTGTTGTAGTCCACACTCAGCGGGGACTTCTTGGGTGGGGGGCGCGGAGACGTCGCCGCTGTTGGAATGCTTGGCGTACTCGCTAAAAAAGCCCTGCTGGGCAGTGGCGCATTTCTCGCAAGTCACTTTACTCAAGTCAACCTCCAAGAAGGCGGCCGTAGGGGAGATGTTTCTACTGGACGGCGGGAGGACTGACTAGGCGCTGAACGTCAGCCGGTCGGTGGGAAATAGAAAACGGAGAACTTTTTACGGCGGGCGAGGTTCCCTTCCCGCGGAAAGGGACCCAGGGTGGACCCCATAGCCCCCGCTCCTTGAATGTCCTGCAGAGATTGAGAAGAAACCGGTGCGATTCCTATACTGGTCCTGTCTTCCGAATGCTCCGTTTTGGACGCCTTCAAACTTCGATTTAGAAGTAGAATTCTGTGGGAGGGGTAGGCTCCCGGTGGGACAATCCCGACTCGACCTGATTGCTGTTAAAAGTTAAACTGTGACCGGGTGGGGTGCCGTGAGAGGCCGACCGCGACCGACAAGCGGAAATCGGAGAATCGCGATATTTCGCCGGAACTTGAGAAGCGGATCGCGGATGAATAGTTGTTGCCACGGTGTCAGGTACACCATTCGTAGTGGATACTGAAACTATTCCGGGTAAAACAATTGATGAAGCTTTCAAAATTGGAAGATACTAACGGTTTTTTATCATCGAAACCTGGCGTGTTTTCAACAGAACACGGAGGAGATTGCAAGAGAATGGTGCTGTAAACTCCTTCTTCTGGTTGCCTAAAATAAAACTACTTTCTAGAATTTTAGACCGCAAACTACTAGTAATGATAATAACAATAATAAGCTCGCCAAAAAGTCAAAAGTTTTTTTTGCTTTTGACAATTAAATTTTGTATTTTATTATTTATAAAATATACTGTGGACTTCACTTTAAAACTTTTTTTTCAAAAAGCTGAATATTATTGTGTTTGCCGAGTAATAAAATACACTAATAAAGTTGGTACAAAAATTATTTTAAAATTGTTTATTATTAAGCCTATGATCCATATTGTCAAATCCGGCTTAACCAATTCCACGTGCCCAGCACGACGGCGCCGCCACGCCGGTTTTCTTCAATACCGATATATAGCTGTACATTAGCAAGTTTTTTTATATTACTTGTGCAGCTGCTTATTAATATTATGTACATTTGTTTGAATTTCGTCTTTTGTGAAATGTATTTTATTATGTTCGTTTTACACAGCCAGTCACCTAAGGCGCACTTTTTTCTTAAAGAACCTTAATATTATTTCATTAAAATTATCAACTATTAAAAAATTATTTCAAAAATCTGATTCCACTATAAAAGCCTCACTGTAACAATTTTTTTTGTTTTTGGTAAACAAAAAAGCATCAGTTAAAATAGTTTAAAATCTTTCACTGCCCATTCGCCAAACCTACAATTAAGCTCTATTTCGACTGACCGTGTGAAATATACAATAATATTTTTAATAAATGAGATAAACGGAAACTTACCAGTTTGTATTGATTAAAAAATTAATTAATTGTCTCGCAGTTAAAAGAATTTGTAAATGGCGTTGTACGTTGGTAAGAACAACGCCATATAAAATAAACGTTGTTTCGATTGACGTTTTATGACTAACATCCAACTATCAGTTGCTCCGCCTTCATCAAATAGAATTAATAGTGTTCACTTCATGTGTTTCTGACCATATGCAAATCCTTCTCGATACTTTTCCAGTTTAAGTAAACTGAATAACCATGTATTTTTAAGATTGACCTTGATCCGAAAACAGAAGGGTATATAAATATATAGGGTTAATTTTTGTAATATCAAAAACGACTGTATTTGTGTTTTATTAGTTAAAAAATAACTGGTAAAGTGGACTTGTGAATAGTGTGTTCATTTTGGAGTAAAATTATTTGTTGTTATTATCTACAAGAATGTTTTACCAATTTTTTGTGAATAAAACTAATAAACAATGAATGTGTTTTAAATAATTCTTTTTTATAATTTAATTGCGTCGATAACAATTTAACGAATACCAAGAAATCCTCAGTCATGTGCGTTTAGTATGTGCGCATTACGCTTTAATTCGCGACCGAAAATAATAATTTACATAAAAACCAACTTATACATCAGCCTATATTAAAGCTTACATGTTGATTTTAAAATTAAGTCTTCTTTACAAAGAATAAAGGTAAATAAAATTACAGCATTTTTTTGTTTTGATATACAATATATTGAATTTTTTTGTCTAATGAGTTTATTTATAAATGATATTTCTATATTTGGCTTGTTTAGACCTTGGCTATTAAATTCAAAAATTATATTTTTCATTAACTGTTTCTATTTTCCAAACAACGAAAGAGTATTGTGTCTTTCAGTTCCTTCAACAAGTCTTGAATGAATAAAACCCGTTTTGGAAAAAAAATTGCAATTGTACCTAAAGAATAAATATATAATAATAGTATTATTGATTCTTGATATATTATAATGTGGGTAGGATAGGATTACGATGTCTAAAACCTAGCTCTCAAATGCAGAACCAAATAACAAAGGTTACAATTGATTATATTATTCCGTATACCGAGTCCGAAATAATATTAAAGTAACAGCATACCATTAAATTCACCTAAATTAAGGCGTTTTAGAAAACAAAACCCGATTGGAACAAATATGTGTCAAAAATCTGACAAAATTAAAACAAAGGCTTTCATTTTTCATCGATTTTTGATTGTGTATTAAAAATCAATGAAAATTACGTTGTTACTGCGTTTATTTGGGTAGCATAGCATTTATAAAATGAATTTAGTCAATTATTTTTTATAATAATAATGATAATACAACATTAACGACTTTCAGCTCATTTTACAATATTTGGTATTTCATTTTGAATTTAATGGTGTACTGCTAGTGAAAAATTATTACTTTAAATGCGATACCAGTTCTTTTTCGCTGAACTTTTGATAATTCTACTGATAACTGAATAAAAAAATATTCACTGTAATGTCATTTTAAACAAACAGTAAATCATGCAGTTTATTACATTCTTAGAATATCAATATCTATAATCTATGACAGCATGGCATTAATCAAAAATAAGCCACAATAAAAAAACAGCAAATTTGTCAAAAATATTCAAAACCAACTTCTTTTTTCAACTGAATTGACTGCATAGAATTTATTTTTTGTACTGAACCTGGCTTTTTTTTGAAATTGTTTGTTAAAAAAATGAAGCGGTTTCTTTGAATATTTAAGAAATCAAATCATACAACAAAAAACAAATTACACTATCTTTAACAAATCAAAACAATCATTGCCACATTAAAAAGAAACGTATCGTTTTAAATATAAGATTATTTTCATGTTTAAATATAATATTCTTTTTATTTATTTACAATAATAATAATAAAATCAAAATAAGTTTAGAAAATTCTTTTTAAACTTTTAAAATGGAGCTCAATTGAAAATTTTACGAATTCAACATTTATAGCAGTAGAAAGAATTCGTTATTTATTCCTGTATCACTGGTGAGATTTCTGATCAGCATACAAATTAATTTTACTTTTAGCTAAAAATTTTAAGTTCTGGACGAAAAACTATTGATTTTTTTAGGAAAAGGGTCATAAAATTTTTGACAAAATGTTGCCATGAATATGATTTGCTCAAAGAAACAAGTAACATTTTGTTAAAACATGATTATATAATTATCTAGTTAATTAAAAAATTGGTGAATGCGAAAATTATATCAAATTGCAGCTCTACCTCTAACTCCAAATTGAATTCACTTTAGTACAAGTTAGGCATAGGAAAGTTAACAGCAATAGTGAGGCAAATATATTTTTTGCCAACACCCTTTCTTGCATACACCAAACAATTTTTTTATTAAAGTTTACTCTTTATTTTAATCGACTGTTTAATTTAACTTTAAAATTTATGAAAGAGGACGTTTCTTTCCACGTGATTCGGCCTTTAATAATTAGGTAAAGTAAAAACAAACACCTAATTTGATAATTATGTTAGTCATTTTCAGCAAAGGATTGGTTTTTTGTAAGTTTTTGTAAACTACAAATAACATAAAAGCATGAAACATCACGGGGGAATGAGCAATCAAACTATAAAAAAGGAGTGAAGCGACAAATAAATTACTTAATTTGATAATTACAAAGTAATTTGGAAAAATTACTCTTAAAATTCTTATTTAAAAACAACATTTTGTACGACTTTTAGGTGTTTGTTAAAATCCGAACAAAATATATATTTAGTTAGGACTTACTACTTGAACTTAACTTCCGCGCTAGCTGTTAAAATATAATGTGGATTTTAAATGATTAAAATTAATTACGGTGGAAATTATTTCTCTCAATATCTATGTCAGCTGGTGTCCGGCAAAAATACCTTCTGCAAAATATCTTCCGAAACAACGCCTTCTTTGAGCAGTACAATATTTGCACTTTTAAAACTTTTTTTAAAGCTTTTTTTAAAGGTTTTTTTATATTTTTTATCTTGATTTTAGGGTTTTGCTAAGGCTTAGCAAAGAGTTTTCTTAGTTAAGTGAAAATTTAAAAGTGTCTTAGAAAATATTTTTTTCGAAGATATTATGCAGTATGTATTTCGTCCTAGCGCTGTATCAGCTGCGATTCATAAAATCATAAGGCGTATGAGAGTAGGGAGAGGCGTATTTTAAATTAGGAAGTATTTGGGAACATCCTTTAAAAATTTTCGGTATGCTTTCAAATTTGTGGGAGGTATACTTTCTCTTCCCTCCTCCGAAAGCCAGAAAGCTGTGCTATGCTTGGAGTCTATTATTGGGTGTGTGTCGTATACTAATCAAAAAATATAATGTTGATTTTTTTCAAGTGCTCAATGATGTTTAAAAAATAATGACTGAATTTTAAAAATAATCATTACATCTGTTACTGTACTTATTTTTAGTTCAATAAAATAATAATTTGAGTTTTTTTAATATTACTGAAAAACAATAACATATCAAATCAATTGGCCATTTGTAGTTGTTAAAACATAACTTTACATGTTACTTTAAGAAAAAAAAAATACATGGATTAAAGTATAAAGATCACGCCAGCCAATAACAGCGAAGTGCGGTAATTTATTGTTTTTACGAATTTTTTAAACCATTTGTTTAAAATGTCTAGCAAATTTTACGATTTTAACATATTGATAAACATTTTTGCTTTTTGTAATTATAGTCTTGATACGAAATCGTGCACTGGCAACAAAACTCGAATTTTAATCGGTTATATCGTGCTTATCCAAAAGTAAGACAAGCACTAGTGATATTTTCCGGAGCTCTGGAGCACTTTAAGGTCAGAAGCACTGCTCGTACCTCCTTAAGTCTGGGTCCACTCGAATCTAATCTTTTTTGCTGATTTTTCTAAATAATTAGTTTTTTTAGCTCTAAACAGAGAGTTTTAATTAAACAAAATTATAATTACAATAGCTTTAAATTTAGTTAAACTAATTTTAAATTAAATTAAATGTCAAAAACTGGTAAAATAACGGTTTTCGTCGATATAAGTTCGATTTATTATTGTGTAGTTAGTTTTGCGGGTTTTTAATCATATCACGTCAAATTAGTTTTATCGTCAAAAAATTGTTATATTATTAACTCCCAAAAGATAAAGTCCACTATATTCTACGGTTTAATTTACCTCCTAGCAATCCGCAAAAGGCTCGAACCACCGTACTCCGCGTTTACACGAACGACAAAGGAACGTACGGTAACATGATCACTACACTCCACAAAAAAAATCAATCACAGCCGGAGAGCAATCCTTACGCGTCCTCGTCCTCGTCTTCCTTGTGTCCCGATGATGACGAGGGTGCCGGGGGCGGACAGGGGTCATCATTTCCCAATGCGGTTCCAGACCCCGAAGGTCGTAGTACCCTTTTCTGTGGTACTGGCGGTACCGGGGCGGCGGCGGCGGCGACGCGGGCGAGGAGGGTCTCTTTGGACGGGGCTTTATTGGCCAAGGACTCCGCGCTCTCTTCCGGGGTACCGGCGTAGAGACCCCGGCTCTGGATGTAGTTAAGGACGGAGTCCGGCACCAAGTAGCGAACGCTCTCACCGCGGTGCAAGGCCCGTCTACAAAAAAAACTTCTTCTACAAAATGCAATATTTTCGGTTAAATTTAATTTTTTTTTATTTAAAAGAACCACGGTGCTCTATCGGAGGGAAAAAATTGGATAATTAAATTTTCTTTTCTAAACTTTCTATATTAAACTATTTTTAATGATATTAAGCTTGCTTTCTTCAAAAATACGTCGAAAATAATTATTACGCAAGTTCATCTAATTCCGTCACCCCACATATTTTTTAAACATGCATAAAAAGACCATTGATAGGTAGGTTGTTTACTGTACTATTCCTACATGGGCAAGTTGGTCCTGGGTGGGGAGGGGGATGTTAAACCCGGAATGAGGTGGAGGGGGGTTAAAATCCAAGAAACGCATTTTACCCATATCGTTTTTTACTGGAGTGCATTTTTTATCACTATCGTTTTTCGATTTTAAGGAAAAAATAGGTAAAAAAAACGTTAGTTTTAGTTCAAAAAGCCTTTTTTATAGCATTTTTGAGCTTTTTTGCTTAAAACATGCATTTTGACCTTAAAACTTAAGTTTGGAGGCAGTTAAAAGTCATTTTAAAGACATTTGTTTTCATCATTTTTCCGAAATTTGGGGGAGGTTAACCTTTTCCCCTCTCCGCACTTCTAAGTGGGGGAAGTTAAATAAACCCCCAATCTCAGAATTAAACCCCCAACCCCCCCCCGTGCCCATGTATGGTACTATCTGTTTCAAAACTTTCGGGAGTGGCTAAATGAAATATCATTGTAAAGCTTACAGTCCGGAGAATTTTATAAAGGGGTTGAATATTTGAAAGAAAAAATAACATAGACATTTTTATGCTGGACATCGCATTTTCACCAAAAGAAGGAGGGAACTTTTCTCTCCAACCAGTAAACGCAAACGGATTAGGCTAATGGGATATCACTGGAAAGCTTATAGTTTGGGGAGAAGAGCGTAGCCAGGGGGGGTTATGGGGGTTTGTAACCCCCCCCCTTTTGGGCTGGCGGAGGTAAAAATTTGGGGGTCCTAAGAGAACAATTTTAAAAATTTTTCTCGCGCTTCGCTCCGCTCAGCTCCGAACATTTATATACCTTTTTACAACTTTTAATTAATGTTTCTAATGAATTTCAAAGACAATTTTTTAAAATTTTTTCGTGTTGTCACACGATTTTTAATGTTATACCTTTTTAAACCTAAAAATTTTTCAAGTTTAACTTAAAAAAACAATGTAAAAACAGCAAAATGAAATGAAACTGTAAAAATTTTAACGCAAAGCGCAAAAATTTTTACAGTTTTTTAATGTCTCTTTTACGGTATTTTGCAAATTTGGAGTACAACCACCTACGACCCCCCCCCCTTCAAAAAAATTTGTATCGAGTGCACCCCCCTTTCCGAAATCCTGGCTACGCCCCTGTTTGGGGTGTATCTTAAGGGGGTTAAAATTAATAAAAATTAACAAAAACATCTTTATGCTGGCCAACGCATTTTCACCAAAAGTGAGAAGTATCCTTTTCCTCATCTACAAAACAAATTCGACTAAATGATGTATTATTAAAAAGCTTGCATTCCAGAAAATATGATAGAAGCAGAAGGGTTCAATTTCGAAAAAAATAGCAAATTTAAAAATGCAGGAAAAATTATTGGCCAATCGTATGGCGGACACGGGCTGCTTGTTTTAATTAAAAAAACATTTTAACGTTTTAATATCTTTATTTAAATACAACACTTAATGATTTACATTACAAGAACTTACCGTATAGCTGTTGAGCTTACTTCATTGGCAACGAATTCTGTAACAACGTGAATATTTCGCTAAACAATAACACTTGTTAGGGAGTTGATTATATTTGCAATAAAATGTATACCAACAACAGTTAATTCGTATTACATTCTCAATAATGCCTCCTACTACGATTGCGGTATACTAAGAAAAACACTTGCTGTAGACAACCGTGGTAACTGACAACATTTTGTTTTCGGCAAACTTATGGGTCGGCAGTTTTTCAGGTAATGATAACGAATTTTTTACAAATAAATAAATAAAAAACCTTACTTCATAAGTGCTGAGCAAATCAGATTCATAAATAAATTTTCGAGGGTCAAAGCCTGCTCTTGTTACAACAATTAGACCAAAATCACGAACTATTTCTTCCATCTAAATAAAAGTAAATAAAGGGCGTTTTTTTTAATAAAAAATAGAAATAAATATTGAGTTTTATCTTTTACTGGCAAAAACTGTGTTTGAGGCTGGATTTTTTATTATCTTAATAATTTATAATAAATAAAATGGATAATAATGAAAGTTCTTGGAAGTATAAAACCTTTGTATTAAAATGTCAGGTACAATATCTTCTAATGGTAACAATTTTTATTATTTTTGATTACCGTGAAACCGGATATTTTTGCCGCTTTGTATTATAATATAACGTAAATAAATTATTGACATTCACATTAATACTAAAAACACTGTCTTGTAGTATTCGACACTTTTATGCTGTTTTTTCTTTAAAAATTTAAGCTATTTTTTTTGATTTTTCACTATTAAGGTACAGTTTTAAATATTTTTTTAAATTACAAAATATTTACATACTTATAACGGGAAAATATTAATTAATAGAAGATTAAAAACTCTTTGTTAACTGTAATATTAAAGCTTTGAGCTTAGTAAACTAATTGTCGAAAATGTTTATTGGCAGTTTTGTATCCATTACCTAGGTAGAATAAATTTTTACTTCTTTTCAAACATAATATCAAGAAGGTATAATTATTACGTCATCAGCAGCCCAAAGTTTCGGAATAGCCCAACTCTGTAATAAATCTGCTCCACATAAAAGCATTAAGTGCGGACCACCGTATATTGGAATGTCATCTATAAAAAAAAAACTATTATAAAATTAAATGTAAACCATTGTTATCTCAAGATGTTAATGATTAAGTTGTAATTATTGTTTTTGTAACTTTAATTTTCAAGTAAATACAAATTAAAACATTTAGATTCAGTCAGTTTCAAACTAATTTGATTCAATACAGTTCATTATCTATATATAAATAGACGTAATGTAATGTCTGTGTGTCTGTCTGTGTGTTCCCTAACTCCTCTTTAACCACCCAACGGATTAAGGTGAATGAGGTATCGTTGGAAAGCTTCTACCCTAGGGAATGTCGTAAGGGGATTGAAATTTTAAAACAACTTACATGGACATCTTTATACTGGACAACGCGTTTTCACCAAAGTGGGGACCCTATGGATTTTGGAACTTAAAAAATTTTTGTCTAAGAATTGGCTTAAACTTATTACTAAGAGTAATTAGCGCCAATGTAAAACCAGAATATTATGTTTTTTTTTTGGAAAAAAGAACTATACTGGACAACGCTTTTTCACTAAAGAAAGGAATAACCTCGCTCTCCAACCACAAAAGCAATTTGGCTAAGCGAGATATCATTGCAAAGCTTACAGTCCGGGGAATGTTATAAAGAGATTAAAATTTAGAAAAATTTTGCATCGACATCTTTAGCCTGGACAACACATTTCCACAAAAGGGGGAAACCTATAAACTTTGGAAATTGATTATTTTTTTGTCTTTGATTTGACTCCAACTAATGATAAGAGTAAGTTAGCATTTTAAAACCAGAATGTGATGTTTTTTGGTAAAATTAACATAGACATCTTAATCATACATAGGCAAGTTGGTCTGGAGTTGGGGGAGGGTTAAATCCCAAATTAGGGGGGTTAAAATCCGAGAAACGCAAAATGCCCATATTTTTTTCTGGAGTTACCCATATCGTTTTTCGATTTTAAACAAAAAATAGGTAAAAAACGCTAATTTTAGGTCAAAACGCTATTTATTGCATTTTTGAGCTTTGATTCACAACATTCGTTTTGATTTCAAAACTTAGGTTTGGAGGCTGTTCGAAGTCATTTTAAAAACATTTTTTTTCTTCATTTTTCCAAAATTGGGGGGTTAACCTTTTCTCCCCCCCCCACTCAGAAGTGGGGGGGGGGTTAAACCCCCCTTCTCAGAATTTGGGGGGTTAACCATACATGGGCAAGTTGGTCCGGAGTGGGGGGGGTTAAACCCCAAATTAGGGCGGGGTTAAAATCCGAGAAACGCAAAATACCCAAATCGTTTTTTTTTCTGGAGTGAATTTTACCCATATCGTTTTTCAATTTTAAAGGAAAAATAGGTAAAAAACGCTAATTTTAGGTCAAAAAGCCCTTTTTATAGCATTTTTGAGCTTTTTATTGCTTAAAACATTCATTTTTGACCTCAAAACTTAAGTTTGGAGGCAGTTAGAAGTCATTTTTAAGACATTTTTTTCTTCATTTTTCCAAAATTGGGAGGGTTAACTTTTTCCCCCCCCCCCCACTTCTGAGTGGGGGGTTAAACCCCCCTTCTCAGAATTTTGGGGGGGTTAACCCCCCAAGCCCCCCCCCCCGTGCCCATGTATGGGTTAACCCTCCCAACCCCCCCCCCCCGTGCCCATGTATGTCTCCCCCCCTCCCAACCAATTTAGAAATATATTTTTTATTTACTATTAAAAACACGGTTTTTTAGTAAAAAAACATTGTTTAAATACACTTTTTAGGTCTAAATCGGCCGTTTTAATATATAAAATTTAATATTAGACATAAAAACACTTAGATTACTATTAAAAACTTTGTAAAAAAAATCGTAGCCCCCCTAAATTTGAAATCTCGCCGCCTTTCGACCCCTCCTAAAAACCCAGGGGGGTTTATTTACTATCAAAAACACGGTTTTTTAGTTAAAAAACATTGTTAAAATACACTTTTTAGGTCTAAATCGGCTGTTTTAATATATAAAATTTAATATTAGACATAAAAACACTTAAATTACTTTTAAAAACTTTGTAAACAAAATCGGACCCCCCTAAATTTGAAATCTCGTCCCCGTTCGACCCCTCCTAAAAACCCAGGGGGGGGGGTTCGGACTATACATGGGCACGGGGAGAGGGTTGGCGGGTTCTGAGATGGGGGTTTATTCTCAATACAAGACAACGTTTTTTTACTAAAAAGGGGAGAAACCTTCCTCTCCAACCAAACAAAGGATTGGGATAAATGAGATATCATTGCAAAGCGTACAGGTCAGGAAATGTCATAAATGTGTTGAAATTAAAAAAAAGTATTCATGGACAACGCATTAGGCTGGACAACGCATTTGCACACAACGGGGGCCCTATGGACTCTGTCGTTGAATTGGCTTAAATTTATTGGTTAAAGAATTAGTCAATTAAAAGCCAGAATATTATGTTTTTTTTTTGCAAAGATAAACATGAACATCTTTATACTGGACAACACATTTTCACCAAAAAGGAATGAACTCTTCGCCCCATAAATTTGAAAAGTTAGATTTATTTCTATTGCTAATTGTTGCTATTGTCATTGCTATTTATTACCAACAGATATTAGTAACTGGAAAGCCAGCGTACCGTTGTTTTTTTTTTGGAAAAATCAACATGAACATTTTTATGTTTGACAACGATTTTTTTAAAAGTTGTGATGGACCTTCCTTCTCAACTACAAAAAATAGTGGCCTAAATGATATATCATTGGAAAGCTTACAGCTCAGGGAGTGTCGTAAGGGGGTTAAAATTAAAAAATAACATGGACATCTTTATGCTGGACAAACCACTTTTACCAAAATCACGGAAGGGATCATCCTTGCTTACGAAAAGGAAGTTAAATGAGATAGCATTGCAAAGCTTACGATTCAGGGAATTATCATAAAAGGATTGAATTTAGAAAAATTAGCAAATTAATCTGAGAAATAGAGATATAATTATTTGTCAGCGGTATGGCTGACACAGGCTACTTGTTACAGAAATAAATAGAAAATCACTGAATTAATACTATTTTAACCCTTTGCTTTGGGATTATTTCTGGTGCAAATAAAATCCGCAGATAGGATTCCGCGCTACTGCTTCTCAGTGTTAAACTCCGCGTTTCAGTTTCGGACCGCGTGAAGTTTAACATTGAGCAGCGGTGGCAAAGAATCCGTCTGCGGACTTGCAGCGCTTTTAGGACCAAAAAATTTCTAAAAGGGTTAAAGAAATCTAGCACTGGATTTAGTTCTCGCAAGCTTTATCGTTCAACAAGTATGCATTGGATTTATTTAATTAAATTACAGAAACTAAAAAAGACGGAAAAATTGCTATATTTGAGGAATCATATTAGTCTAAATCAGTTAAAAATAACTGCTAAATGCCATTACACTACCCGAATATTGTGTAACTGTTTTATGCCTCAGTGGCTGAGGGTACATTCATACCTGTGGTGGTCTGTCGTTTGAAAGACGGTGCGCTGTCTACGCAGTTGACGGTGTCCTGGCTGGATGTGGACGGGGAGCTGTGGGTGCCGTCTGTGATTCTCCGTCGCTTCACAGCCCCGCCACCCTGGGAACCCCTGCTAAGCTGAACCAATTCCGACGAGGAGCATTGCGGATCCGAAGGATCCCCTTCCGCTATAAACATAATATTATTAGACATTTTAAAACACAGAAATCATAAAAAAAATATCATTAAACTCAAACTATGATTATGTTTTGACAAAACTCATGAAATAAAAAATGTAGGTATCCACAATTATAAAATATCAAAGCACACAGAGAAAAAATATTGTGAAAATATCTTATAAAAACACAAAAAATAACAAAAAAAAACAACTTAATGTATTACTCATATCATACAAAAAAACGGACCTAATAACTTAAATATTAGGTCCGTTATTATTATTTTCGTGAGAAACAAAAATTGCTTTTTTTTAAATTTTGGGTTGATTCGAGAAAAAACAACTGTATTAGTTAAGGAAACACGTAATTCGTGATATTGGTATATCAAAACTTTTTTAAAATTAAATGTTTTTATTATTTGGCTGAAAAAAATTGTCTCCCACATAAGACGACGAGGACTCTACCGCTGCTCAAAAATAGTTGCATTTATGACAATAAAGTTTACAAAAGTAAAACAAAACATTTCAATTTTTACGTTACACCTTCACACGCAAGGCAGAAAGATTTGCAATATATAAACGCCTGATACGCTTATAATTAAAAAAAAACTGGGAAAGATTGTAATAAATCACAGAAATAATAATAAATCGTAGAAATTACAATTATAATAAAAAACTTTGTTTTTTATGATATATTATGATATGATAGGCAGCTAAGGGCTTGTTAAAAATATTTTTACACGTCTAAATAGGTATATCATACCTTTTTAAACTAAACTAAAAAACAGAAAAACTTGGAAAAACTAACTTGAGGACTGAGAAAGAACTGGACGCAGTGGGGGATTGTACGCAGAATTGCTTCTTATTAATCCAGTTGGTTTTTGTAGCCCAGCTAAACAAATATTACTTACCAGTGGCGTGCCCAGGGGGGGCGGCTGCCACCCCCTCCCCCACCCCCAAATCCGGCGAAACCGGATTTTTTCGTAAGGGGGGAGGAATTACGTTTTTTGAATTTTGGGAGAGAAAATTTTTTTTCTTTAATATTAATACAGAAACTTTCCTGATGCCTTCCAAAAGCATATTAATAGTCAAAAAACCAAATTTTCCCCGCTTCGCGGGTAGTTTAATTTGACCATTTATCTTAGTTTTTCGATTTTAAATCGATTTGGCCGGTCAATAGTTAAGACATACATGTTAAATAAAACCACTATAAACACCATTTACCTTTTATTAACGTTTTAAACATATAATTTAAATGTATAAATATAAAAAACCTTAAATTTGTAATAAGTATCATCAGAAATTAAAATTTCTAGTGTATTTTAGCGCCTTAAATTAAAAATTTTTCCCCGGGGGGCAGAATGCCCCCCGTACAAAGGGCTCTGCATCTGCTCCTTGACCCCGCTGGGAGGCTCTCGCCCAGACCACCCTTTCTGGGGAGCTGCCTGCCATCCCCCGGAACCCTCTTCAGGGTTGGTATTTACCCCCCCCCAGACCGCCCCCCCAAATGAAATCCTGGGCACGCCACTGTAACTTACTATTGTTTTAATGAACGGACGTTTTATTTCTGGAAATGTCAAACATATTTTAACTAACAAAGAATACATTTTATTATCATTATCAAACACAATACCAGACCTGTGCACGGTCTGAAAATGCCCCCCCCCGTTTTATTGGAGGATTTGCCCCCCCCCTCCCATTTTATTGCCCCCTCCCCCCGCCAAAAAATGAAAAAGTACCCTAAAATTATGACGCCATATTTGACCTATGATAACGCCATAATCGCAAATTATTTGCAGTTTTTAGCCTATTTCTATGTATTTTATGCCATTTTAGACCTATTTTTACCTTATTTTAGCTTTTTTTGTTCCTTTTTCCCTTTTCCCTTTTTTTTACTTTTTTCTCCTTTTTTTCCTTTTTTTTCTTTCCCCCCTGCTTGCCCAACCGTTTTATTGCCCCCTTCCCGTTTCAAAAAAGTTGCCGCCCCCGTGGCCCCCGTTTTGGAATTGCCCCCCCCCCCCCCGGTTTTTCCCCCGGGGGGGGGGGGGGGGCAGTGCACAGGTCTGCAATACAACTCCGGCAAAACATATGAAACGGTGTAAAATTTCGAGGTTTGTTAAAAAGGGCTATTTTTTCCTACATGAAAAAACTTGGACAAAGTTGAGGGGGGTTTAAAACTCTAGAATTGGATCGAAAATTTGTTTTTATTGTATTTGGGACTATTTATTGTGAAAGCTCGCAGTTAAACATCAAAATTTAAGTTCAAACATGACTAAAAGTGATTTTTTTAGATATTTTTTTAAATTTAGAATGTAAGGGTGAAAATTAAATTTCCCTCTGCTTCCTAAAATTAGAAAGGGTATCCTTTTTGTAAACGATCGAATTAATACATGTCGGGTATCCATGTTACGTAAACCGGAAATTAGAATGACCGAATACAAGTCACGGTTTTGCATGAAACATGAATTTTCTTTTAATTCGTCCAATCACCTACATAGTGGATCTGGAAGTTTATTACATTACAGTACAAGGTACTTAATATTTATTTATTATTATATTTGCAAAAACGTAGGAGTAATGAAGAAATCTTAAGGACTTACTATCTAAGAAGAAATGTAAGTCTTTTAAGCTAATAGGCCAAAATTAATGTGCTAAATTATACGTGAATGGCTTATATATGATTCAGAAACCAGAAATTACCCCAGACACGGTAACAGCAAGACCAGTGCAATTATAAAGGATAATACATTATAAAGGATAATAAATGTTTCTTTCTAAAATATTCTTCACAAAATACCATAAAACGATTTTAATTTTAAAGTAATGTTTTTTATGTAAAAAATATTTAATTATGAAACAATTAGGCCTCCTTCCGGAGGAAAAATCGTCGAATTTCAAGTTTAAAAAAATTTTTAACGCTATTTACAGGTTTACTCATACGGTAATTCTAATGCGTGTCGTGTTTTGCGTCTAAATGTGACAAATTTTCATTATGACTATTTTTGATGTTTTTTAATTGATGTAGTATTATTTACGTAAATGCTCAATTTTAATGTAACTACCCACCCGGTAGATATGAAAAAATAAAAAAAAACTGTAATTCACACCTGAATTTGCATATTTTTTCCTGAGTTCGTCTCTCATTCTTCGGAGTGTTGTTACAGTTCGAGACCAGTCTGGTTGCTGGCTCTCCCAACTGCTCACTCTGAAATTGAAATTATATAAATAATTTAACATTTATAAAGTTAACCGCTTGCTACCTCCCTACCAACAACCACCCCAGCCCGGCCAATCCCGGCCTCATTAATCTGTAACGACAAGTTTTAATATTAAATTTTTGAGGTTTTGGATTTGAGGACATAATACACTTATAAAGGCCCGTTCACACTTATGCACAATGCACATGCATTAAAACTCCGAAAATATGTGTTCACAATTACGCACAATGCACGATGCACAATGCACAATGCATTATCGGACTTGGAACGGTGTACCAAGTTTTGTGCAAATAGCAGCGCGCTTCGAAAATTTGTACGCACTTTTTTCGCAAAGTACGTACGGTACGTTGTGAACTCTTCTGCTTAAAAAACGAATCAAGTAATAAATATTCTTGAACAAACGACTTTACATTTCATTATACATAAAATTTAAAACAAATTTTTGTGTTTAACAAAATATAATGCATAATTGCAAAAAAAAGGTTGTCGGAACTATATTTTGGCTTTTTTGAGCTTTTCCGATTAATATTCAGGATAGTTTATCTAAACATCGGTTAATTTAAGTTTTTTTTGTCAACTTAGATTTGCAGTAACGATATTCTTTGTTAGATTTCGTTTTTTAATCAGAAAAACAAGCATTTTAAACCTATTTAACAATAGTTTTCGCTGAAAATTTGTTTTGATGCATATGCATTGTGCGTAAGTGTGAACGGGCCTTATTAACTATGCTGGATGGACGGAGCCAAGTTTTCCAAATTAAAAAACACATTTCAGTTCGTAAACTTTAAATTCTGTCTTTAACTAATGAATACTTTAAGATTTTTACCAAAAAAATCGTTAGAAAAAAATCACCAGCTTGTCTGATGTGTCTAATAATCTGTTGTTTTAAAAGAGTTTAAGCATCCCCCGCATCGACAACTGCGCTATACCGCTTGGAAAAGACAAAACTACATAAACAACTGACATTATTTCGTTGTTTTTTGCGCTAAAAAGCTTTTATATAATATATAGACCAATTTATAGTATATAATATTAGGAATTCGATGTGCACGGTTAAAAAAAACATAAACATTGCATTGTGATGTGAGCATAGATGAACATGGTCAAAAAGCTAGGGGGTGCGTCGTGTGTTTACCCCGGGTAAATGACATTTCAAAATCTAGGGGGGTTCTACCTAGGGAGGTCCTAGGGGGGTCGAACCTCCCTCCCTAGCTTTTTAGGGGGGTCGACCCGGGGTGGAAGATTTTGAAACCTAGAGGTGGGTCAGGTGGGGTCCAATTTCCGAAACAAAATACTTTTAAACCATTAAAGATTTAATCATAGTTTTTTATGAAATAATACTACATTTTATTGAATAAAAAGCGATATTCTTGTATAAAAAGGGTATAAAAACATGAATTTGTGTTAAAAATTTACTTTTTTGGAAGAAAATTTAGTATAAAAAAGTACTTAAAATTTTCTCAAGAGGGGAGGGGGCAAAATTCAGGGGGGGGGGGGTCAGGGGTAAAAAATTCAAAAAATTTGGGGGGCGGGGGGGGGGCGTCTGGATTTTTTTCTCGGGGGGGGGGGGCAAATTTTCAAGGCTAGGGGGGTGGACCTTACCCTACCCCCCTTGTTTATCTATAGATGTGAGGCACGTAGTTTCACTGCAAAGTGGTGGCAATTAGTGATGTTCCCCTGAGCTCCGAGCTCCAGACTCCGCTTTTAGGAGCTCTCGACCAACCCTCGGAGCTCCGCCCTATTTCGGTACTAATTTTATGAATAATTAAAAAGTAATAACAAAGTTTTTTATCAAAAATTTTTTGTGAACTAATTTTTTTTCAAAACTTACTAAAACAATAAAAAAGTCCTAAATATGCAAGTAGAATAGCTTAGAACATTTTTCAAAGTTAAATACGCTTAAAATCGCTCATTTAAGGGGGGCAGAGCTCCGGAGCTCCCTGCGCTTCAAATGGCCGGAGCTCCGGAGCATGATATTGCAGGGTAGGAAACATCACAAGTGGCAATGCAATCCCAAAACAAAACAGAAACTACGAACCGGGAGCAATAAATAAAAAATATAAAAAACAATAAATTAAAGGCTTACAGCAGCTTAAAATTAGCTTAAATTTGATTTATGTATAGCTTAAAATGGCTACAATCAAATAGGTTTAAATTTTGTTAAAATGTATCGTAAAAATTCGCATAATTAGATCACTAGTCAATAAACAGGCAACAGTGGTGAAATAAAACGGGAAAGAAGAGGATTATCAGATCACTGATGGGCAAGAATGTAAGGCGGCTTCAGTACAGGGCAGTTTCAAATCGTGCACGTACGTATATATGTCTGTTGTCTGATATAAGAGGTTCCGGTTGGTTTTGAAAAGTTCACCCCTGTATAGATTCTGAGAAAAACCTAATAAAAGCGGTATTTAGTCTCAAATTCGTTTGATCTGTCCGGGAAAACAAAATTTAGGTTTGAAATCTGACCCCCCCTCCCCCCTCGGGAAAATTTTAAGTACCTTTTTTATACTAAATTTTCTTCCAAAACGTGAATTTTCATCACATATTCATGCTTTTACACCCTTTTTATACATCAATATGGCTTTTTATTGAATAAAATGTAGTATTATCCTGTAAAAAGAACAATTATTAAAGTTATTATGGTTTAAAACTGTTTTGCTTTGGACACCGAACCATAGGTGTTTTTTGGGGGGTACAGAAGGGTGCACCCCCCCTAGAGCCAAAATTTTGGACCCCCCCCTAGAAAAAATTCAGGGCCCCCCCCCCCAAAGCTCGAGAGCGGTCCAGTCTGACCCCCCCCCTAGCGAGGCTGACCCCCTCCCCCCCCCCCTCCCGACCAACTTGGAAGTATATTTTTTTATTTACTGTCAAAAACACGGGTTTTTCGTTAAAAACAGTGTTTTACACTTTTTAGGCCTAAATAGGCTGTTTTAATACATAAAATTCAATATTAGACCTAAAAACACTTAAATTATTGAGTTAAAAAAATTTTGCTAAAAAATTAGACCCCCCTGACCCCCCCTAAATTTGAAATCTCGCACCCGGGGTCGACCCCCCCCCCCTAAAAAGCCAAGAGGTTCCGGACCCCCTTGGACCCCCCTAAAAAATTTTGGCCTTCCACCCGGGGGTGGACCCCCTAGCGGACCCGACCAAAAACACCTATGCACCTGACCCCCCTCTAGATTTCAAAATTTTGCACCCCAGGTCGACTCCCCCCCCCTAAAAAGCTAGGGGGAATCCGGAACCCCCTGGGACACCCCTCCTAGATTCAAAATTCGATTTACCCCGGGTAGCCATCTCCCCCTAGCTTCTCCGACCGTGCTCACCTATGGCTCCGCCCCCCCCCCAAAAAAATTTCGGGAGGGGGAGGCGGAGCCCCCCCCCTGAAAATTTTTTTTGTACTAAAATCTGCCCCCCCCCCCAAAAAATGAAACCCTGGATACGTCCCTGACCTCCACGCTCCATCGCTTTTCATTCAATAAAATGTAGTATTATCTTCTAAAAAACAATTATTAAACCTTTGATGGTTTAAAAGTATTTTGCTTCGGACATTGGACTCCACCTGACCCCCCTCTAGATTTCAAAATCTTCCACTCCGGGTCGAAACCACCCCCCCCCCCTCCGCAAAAGTCAGGGGGGCTCAACCCTCCTTAGATTTTGAAATGTCATTTACCCGGGGTAAAGACCATACATGGGCAAGATGGTCCGGAGTGGGGGGTTAAACCCCAAATTAGGGGGGGGGAGTTAAAATCCGAGAAACGCAAAATAATACCCATATCGTGTTTTTTTTGAGTGCATCTTACACATATCGTTTTTCGATTTTCAAAGAAAAATAGGTAAAAAACGCTAATTTTAGGTCAAAAAGACCTTTACATAGCATTTTTAAGCTTTTTATTGCTTAAAACATTCATTTTGATCTCAAAACTTAAGTTTGGAGGCAGTTAGAAGTCATTTTAAAGACTTTTTTTTGTTAATTTTTCCAAAATTGGGAAACCCCCCTTCTCAGAATTGGGAGGAGGGGTTAAACCCCCCAACCTCCCGTGCCCAGTTATGGTAAAGACCCCCCACCCCCGTGCCCATGTATGGTAAAAATCCCCCCCAGCTTCGGAGCGAACTCCGCTTTTAGGAGCTCCGGACCTCCGCCTTATTTTTGTACTAATTTTATGAATAATTAAAGAGTAGTGCCATGGATCATTCTATCTAAATTTTTTTCAAAACTTATTTAAATTTTAAAACAATAAAAATGTACATGAGTATTTTAACTTTAAGTGTATTTCACGCGTAAATACGCTTAAAATCTCTTGTTTAAGGCGCTGAGCTCCCTTCGCTTTACAGGGCCGGAGTTCCAGAGCAGAAAGTAGAGGGAAAGGAATATCACTTCAGTAGTATAACTGCTTTTTTTAGATTAGTGAAATTACCTTTTAAATTAGAACTTAAACAAATTTTTATTAAAAAAAAACAAGGCTTCTTCACCCCTTATAAAACTGTTAGCATAATCTCCAATGCCGTAAGGGAATGCTAAATTTCGTCTTTCCTTTATGTTAACAATGGGACTGGTTTAAGCAACGGAATTTTCAAATACTCGCCAGCTAATCATCCCCATTTTTTTTTCGCTTTCCCCCTTATACATTAACACTCCAGATTTTAATCGACAGCTGTCAACTTTGCACTTTCAATTCGCCTCAAATTTCAGACGTGATATTTTTTTTAATTGCATGCGGCCAGCGTTAAACAATGCACTACCAAATTTTACTTCCAGCATAAATATGTGGAAACCTAGAGAATCTACAAGATCGCCTGTGAATATTCTTTATAAATTTGAGGATAAGAACAGGATATACAATAATGTATTTTGTAGCCAGCCGCAGGAAGAATGCAGGGTTTTTTAATTTTGGGGCGCATGTTTAGGAGGGCATTATGATAAGATTTTATGTTATGAATGGTTGCTTACATACATGACATAGCTTAGCCATACAAACAATCGTATACCGGTTTTTTTCTTGCTCAATTTGATACAGTTAAGCAGTTTTGTATTATCTGTAGATATTTTTAGATACCGTAATCGAAGTGATTATGTAAATATGTTTAAAACACGCTGTTTTTTGTCAAAAAATAACGATTATAAAAATTAATTTCTACAATTAAAACTTTCTTTATGTTCAAAATAACTACAGATAAGTTAATCTGTAGCTTTGAACATTTTTTTATTATGCAAAAAAGTTATATACATCATAGGTGGGCAGGGGGGGGGTTGGGGGGTTATTATACCCCTCCGATTTCGAATTTTGCTGACACCCCCCCCCCTAAATTTGGGGTACCCGGGGACATTCCCCAAATTCGCCTCCTGGAAAAAAATTTTTAAGTGTTATAAAAGGACTAAAAAAATTTCCTGCGCTTCGCGCGGAGTGTTTATTACCTTGTTTCATACCATGTCATATACTTCATTTTTTTCCTATTATTCAATAAAAATAAGTCAACAAAACAAAGAAAATTTTTTTACAAACAATTTGATACCTTAAAATTTCAGATTTCCAAAACATTACAACTGAAAAATGAGTACATTGAATTACAGCTGAGCAATGCAAAGTACCAGAAAATGGTTTTAAAATTACTTCTAAAATTTAAATTTTTAATACCACTAACTATCTAAAGGGGGTCCAGCGTGGTGGTATCAAGATTAAAAAACAAAGTAACACAAATTTGGAAGTGGTGACTAATTAAAACATTAAAAGTACCAGAAAATGGTTTTAAAATTACTTCTAAAATTTAAATTTTTAATACCACTAACAATCTAAAGGGGGGTCCAGCGTGGTGGTATCAAGATTAAAAAACAAAGTAACACAAATTTGGAAGTGGTGACTAATTAAAACATTAAGAAAAATGGGGTGGGTCTATATAATTAGTCAAGCGCTGAGCGAAGCGCGAGAAATTTTTTTTAAAATGGTCGTATTAGACCCTCTAAATTTTTATCCTTCGTTACCCAAAAGGGGGGGTGTAGTAGACCCCCCTCCCCCTGGCTACGTTGATGTATGTATATAATCTTTAATTAAATATAAGATTATGGATTAGAAAGTTTGTGATGTGACACTTGACTTTATAATTAAGACAATAAAATTACTATTCTATTATTACGTAATTATTAAAAAACTATGATTTCTAATCTAATTATAAGAATAAATAAACACATTATTATTAAAAGAATTAAAAAAAAATTATAAGTTGCAATAAGGTCTTATTTTAATTTTACACAGTTTTAAAAGCATTTATAAGCTTGTTTTACGTTTTTTTACGCGTTTTAAGCCCATTTTAAGGCAGCGTGGAAATATTGGGTACACCGTACACCCCCCTCAAAATTTGGGTCTTGCCAGACACCCCCTTAAAAATTTGACCCCCCAAAATCCAAGAGGCTACCCACCTATGGATATACAGTATATATTTTTCAGACCCGCAGTCACAACCATAAAAGTTTTTACCGAGTCAGCTGGGAGGAAAGGGATGGTTCACGCGTCCACCTCCGGGTAAAAGGTAAAAATTTTTAAGGGGGGGGGGCATAGATGAACACGGTCAAAAAGCTAGGGGGGTATTTACCCCCGGTTAAATGACATTTCAAAGTCTAGGAGGGGGTCCTAGGGGGGTCGAACCCCCATAGCTTTCTAGGGGGGGTCAACCCAGGGTGGAAGATTTTGAAACCTAGAGGGGGTCAGGTCCAGGTGGGGTCCAATTTTCGAAGCAAAATACTTTTAAACCATTAAAGGTTTAATAATAGGTTTTTTATAGGATAATACAAGAACATTTAGTATAAAAAAAGTACTTAAGAAATTTTCTTCGAGAGGGGAGGGGGGGGGGTTAAGATTTTCTAAATCTGAGGGGGTCCGGGGTAAAAATTCGAAAATTTGGGGGGGGGGGGGGGCCTGGATTTTTTTCTAGGGGGGGAGGCCAAAATTTCTAGGCTAGGGGGTGGGTGGACCCCACCCTATATCCCTTGTTTATCTATGGGTGGGGGGTCACTAGGAGGGGGGTGGTCCAACCGGCCCATCGGATTTTTTAGATGTGGGGGGGGTTCACCCCGGCTAACTGATTTCAAATTTAGGGAAGGACAAGGAGAGGGCGAAGCTCCGATTTTTAACTAAAATTATGTTAACCTTAATTTAGGAGTTTTTAGACTTAATATTAAATTTTACAGACTAAAATAGATTATTTAGGTCAAGGTCTTAAATAATATGTATAAAAGTAGGTAGGTACTGTTTTTTTTACCAAAAGAACGTGTTATTGACAGTAAATACAGACCAAACTATATAATATAATACTTATTAATTGGAAGATAAAGGGAAGTCAGACTTGGCTAATAGATGGGATAGGCCGGACCACCGTTTTTCAAGTTTTGAGATGAAAGGGGGTTCCCTTGAATTTTTTTCTTGGTAGGGGGAGGGGGGGGGTACAAAATTTTGGCACTATGGTGGGGTGGTAGGGGGTGGACCCCTCTGAACCTCATTCCCTTTCCCTGAAAAACATCTATGGTCACAATAACATGTGGTCGTTTTTCTCATATAAGTAGGATAGGTACAACTAAATAACTAAAACTCAGTTTCAAATAAATGATAATCGCGTTTTCTACAATTAGGAAAGTATCGGTTTTCAATTTAGCCAAAAAAAATTTTTCATTTGTCCGGCCCCATATTACATTGGGAATGCTACACTGTGTATTGTGGACCCACTTTTAGATCTTAATGATTTTCGCAGCTTTTAACAGTTTTTCACGTAAAGCTGTAAATTTAATTTTCTGTCGTTAGCATTTGAAGTCTATCGGCAATTCTTCACTTCCGACGCGAAACGTCCCAATTTTCCTAAATTCCCTCTTAAATTTATGGGTTTTTGCGCTTTAAAAATTTAGTTTATCACAAAGATGGAGTTAATCTCTTTTCCTACCAAAAGTGCCGTCGGCATTTTATAAAATCAAAGTATTGGTTGGATTATTTATCAAGGCGAAAATCCAAAAGTAAATATCTTCTGTTATTTAGTTTTAAACTTTTAATACTAAAAACAACGAGCAGAAACTAGAGAACTTTTAGACCTTTCAAGATTTGCTACTTTGTAGCTTCTTCAAATTTATATTTTAGAGTGAAAATAGACGCATTATCATTTTGCTTGCTCGAAGGGGAGAAAATAAAAAACACGAAAAGAAAATCATTTTGAAAAAATGAAAACCATCAAAATCAAGTGAGTTATAAGGGAAAGAAATCTTATCATCAGTAAAAAAATTAGAAAATCATAGAATTTCGAACTCCACCTTAACGAAATTGGCAGAAAAATATAAAATGCATAAAGTTTATTAAATCGAAATTCAGAAACATTACATAAATATATTAATATATATAACAAACGGGGATAGGTACTGTTGATTTGGTTCAATCTACAAAAAACTATTAAAATCCTATTCTAAAATTTTCATTATTTTTTACATTTTTGTTGTTTTTGATAATGTTTTTTTTGATTTCTGTGTACCTATCGTTGTTTTTAAAAACTTTTTTGCGAAAACAAAATTACCGACAGTAATCTTAAAATTTCCGCACAAGATTTTTTTCGAAGCAAGAGTAGCCAGCCCTATATTGACAAGCTTTAGGGTACCATACTACTGCGCATGGGCGCAGCCAGGGGGATGTAGACCTCCTCATTTTTGGGTCGGTAAAGGGAAAAATTTGGGGTTAGACGTAGACCCCCCCCCTTTTTTTTTGGGTCGCCAAAGATAAAAATTCGGGGGTCTTTAGAACGGTCATTTTGTTAAAATTTTCTCGCGCTTCGCTCAGCTCAATACTCGATTAATTGGGCTCCACTTCCTAATTTGTGTTACTTTGTTTTGTAATCTTGGTATGAGCACGGTGAACCCACCCCATTCTTAATGTTTTAATTGGTCTTTATTATCGATTTGTGTTACTTTGTTTTGTAATTTTGATAAGACCACGCTGAACCCCCGCCCCTTCAGATTGTTATATAGTAAGATTAAAAATTTCAAGATTAGTTTAATTAATTAGTTCAATGTAGATAAGATTAATTCAATGTACTTATTTTTGAGTTGTTAATGTTTTGGAAATCGAAATTTTTAAGGTATCAAATTGTTTGTAAAAATTTTTTTCTTTGTTTTAAGCACTTATTTTTATTCAATAATAGGAAAATAATGAAGCATGTGGCATAAACAAGTTACTAAACACTTCGCGCGAATCGCGGAATTTTTTTTAGCCCTTTTACAGACCTGTGAACTAGTGGCGTGCCCAGGATTTCGTTTAGGGGGGTGGTCTGGGGGGGGTTAATTCTAACCCTGAAGGGGAGTCTGGGGGGTGGCAGCCCCCCAGAAATAGGGGGTCTGGGGGCGAGAGCCCCCAGCGGGATCAAGGGGAGAGCCCCTTGTCAAGGGGGTTCGGGGGGCAGAATGCCCCCCGGGGGAGAAAATTTTTAATTTGAGGCGCTAAAATACACTAGAAATTTTAATTCCAGATGATGTTTATTACAAAAATTTAAGGTTTTTTTATCCTTTTAGGTTTTAACATGTGTTTAAAACGTTAATAAATAGTTAATAGTGTTAATAGTAGTTTGATTTAATATGTATGCCTTAATTATTGAACGGCATAATCGATTTGAAATCGAAAAACTAAGATAAACTGTCAAATTAAAATACCCGCGAAGCGGGAAAATTTTTTTGACTATTAATATGCTTTTGGAAGGCATCAGGAAAGTTTCTGTATTAATATTAAAGAAAAAAAATTTTCTCTCCCAAAATTCAAAAAACGTAAGGGTCCCTCCTTAAAAAAACGTAAGGGTCCCTCATTAAAAAAACGTAAGGGTCCCTCCTTCGGGGGGGGGGTGGCCGCCTCCCCCCCTGGGCACGCCACTAGTGTGCCCCGTTTTATTGCCTCCGATTTCAAAAAAGCTGCCCCCCGTGCCCTCCCCCAATAAAATCCGAGGGGCAGTGCACAGGTTTGCCTTTTATAACGTTAGGATTTGGACCGCCTAGTCCCCCCTTTTCCGAAATTTTGAGTTGGACCCCCATTTCCTAAATCCTGGCTATGTACACATATATGACCCATGCTACTGAGGACCCATTATTAGATACTTCCAGAAAAACATAGTTCGAGAACACAAATCTTTTTTTTTAAACTTGGATTTCTATTTTTAATTCTAATCTTAATATATGTTTAAAAGTTTTTTGTTTATATTTTACGCCCTTTTTGCAGAAGTTTTATATTAGTGATTTTGCCTTTTTTTAGTAAACAAAATATTTTTAAGGGAAAATATTGGCCTAAAAAACCGTAACTGGTTCGTCATAGGCATTTAAATTGGTCGATTTATGCTACCAACAACTCGTGTGTAGCATGCCATAAAAAGCATATTTAAATCACAACAACATTATCAGTAAATCAATACAAAAAATATCAATTTAATTTTATAGTTTAGCACATTGTATTATTTTAGTAATAAAATCAAAATTTTTTGCAAAAACCATTGCAATAAAAACTACATAATAAATGAACCAAATTTTCAGCCGAAGAAACGCTTCGAAGCTAAAATTACAATTAGTTTTATTCCCAAGATTTCTTAGTCCCTTAAAAAATCGTTGAGCAATAACGAGTATTTTGATTGGATCGGAACTAAAATCTGAATTTGCAAAGCAATTGTAATTGTTCACAAACTACTAGACATTTCGGAGACCAAGTCAAATTAAAAAAAAACACGATGAAATGTAAATGCGAAATTTAAATACAATCATTATCGAAAAACAAATCTCAACAGCAGATTTTTTTAAGGAGCACATGATTTTTTTATATAAAAAATTTTTAAAACTCTGGTCGTAGATGAACAAGAAAGCTCAAATATAAGTCCAGATATAAGCTTATAAATTTATATACATGAACAAGGAGACTCAAAAGTTTGATACCCCTAATCTAAAAATTTCAACCTCCCACTCCCTAGTAAAAATTAAGCTTCTTCCACCCAATTTTTTTCATTTTGACACCCCACGCCTTCTAGAATTCTTAAGTGAACCGCTGCCCTCGCTCTTCCTACCGTAGGTGGGCACGAAAACGAAAAGCTCCCAAACTTGAAGTGCGTCCTCCAAATACCCCATTTTTAGCTTTTTTTAGTACAGGGGACCCTTTAAATTATAGGGAATGGGGGTGTTTAGAGTACCCCCTCCCCCCAAATTTTAGAGGGAGTGAGGTCCCGGCAGTTTCAAGATTTTTTGGGTGTAACTCCTCTCCCCGCCCAACTGTGCTTGTCAGCCAAATTTTCGGTATAAACTTACTGGTAAAACCAGTAAAATTAGTACTATTCAAATTTTTATGCCGAAAACGCCTGGTGAAACCTTCCCCCTTAATATTTTTTGTCATCCACTCTGGGGTGGACGGTGGACCCTCTTCAAGCGGACCCGTCAAAAATCGTGCAGACTGAAAGCGAACCGCAAGCTACTTAATCAGACATGTGCAAGCCGCCTCCCCGGTAGTTTATCGGGGGGCACGGCCAAAACGGGGGGCACGGGGATGGCAATTTTTTTGAAACGGAGAGGGGCAATAAAACGGGGGGATGCAAGCAGGGGGAAACAAAAAAAAGAGAAAAAAAGGGAAAAAGAGAAAAAAAGAAGGGAAAAGGGAAAAAAGGGACAAAAAAAAGCGAAAATAAGGTAAAAATAGGTCTAAAATGGCTTAAAATACATTGAAATAGGCTAAAAACTGCAAAAAATTCGCGATGATGGCGTCATCATAGGTTAAAAATGACGTCATAATTTTAGGGTACTTTTTCATTTTTTGGCGGGGAGGGGGGGGCAATGAAACGGGGGGGGCATTTCCAGACCGTGCACAGGTCTGACTTAATCATTTTTGCTTTTTATTTTTTAAAATAAACCGATGACTTTGTAGGTTAACATGGACGGGGAGGCTAGTGGGGGGCTGGGATGAATGATTTTATGTTTCTAAACATGGCAAAATTTTTATAATTTTATCACCCACCACCAGCCATCTTAAGCTTTCACAAAGTTCGATTCCATTTAGGGCCCGACAGGATATCCAATCCGGCCGGATTTTTTTCAGATTTGGTAAATGCCAGATTTTTTTCTGTGTCCATTATTTTTTTTTGCTTTTTTGTTAGACTTATAAACTAAAAAATTATACATTGCTTTAATACTATTTGTGCAGCAAAACCTTGCTGATGAGTCGCACTTCCCCTTATCAAGAAGTCTTTAGTCTATACATCAATACATACATGGTCAACCAATGAAATAGACTAAACATCAAATAAAATTGACTTTTTTGCATTTTTATGTTAGATTTTTAGAGTGAAGAAATATATATTAGTTTAAAGTGCAAGTGCCACACAAAATTTTACATTTATTTAGTTATATTGAAATACGTCAGATGGCAGTGTTGTAGTATTTGGAAAAACTTTACAGTTAAAGCTTCAGATAAACATATGCTGTTTGTCAACTTTGTTTGCCAGCCAATGTTAGGGAGTGGAGTATAGACTAATTCTGAATAAGGGTTTTTTAGTGTAGGAAGAGGGTCCAATAATTACTAGCGCCAATCATATGTAGGGGGAAATTTGAGAACAGCAAGCGACTAGTGCATTTTACGGTTTCAAATATTTATTAGTTCAAAATCTCGAACCCTTCTCTTCAAAATTTTTTAAATGCTTTTTAATATTACAAAAGCATAAGCAGTTTTTTGGAATTTTTAGTTTTTGTGCCGCTTCATAGGTACCGCACTGCTAGCGCGCTTGGTTTCCATTTTTTAATGTTTCAATTACAGAAAATGCTTAGTTTAAAGGTTTGGAATGGACTCTTTAAAATTAGTTTTTAAATTTTGAGTATTTTTACAAGCAAAACATTAAAAAAAACCTATGTAAATGTAGGTTTAAAATTAGTTTCAAAGCACAAATTTCAACTTTATTTAAGAAACTAAGAAAACCAAGATTTTTTCAAATTTTATTTTTTTCTTTTTGTACCCTCTCTCGTGCAGTAAAAGAAGCTTATTCAGAACTAGTCTATAAAAGAGGTTCAAGAAATAAAGAGTTTAGTATATTATATATTAATTAATATTAATGATCAGATAACAGAACAATATTTTACTATGCTTAGTTAAATTCTACTGTATCCAGGGACGTAACCAGGGGGGGGGGGCAGGGGGAGGCGGCCGCCCCCCCCCCCGAAATGGTCGAGCAGGCGGAAAAATAAAGATAGTGGTTGGGCGGTGGGGGGGGGGGAGGCGACCGCCCCCCCCGAAATGGTCGCCAGATAGTAAAATTTAGGGGTTTTCAGAGCCTAAAAATTCAAAATTTTCTAGCCCCTCGCTAATCGCTCGGCGCCAAACTATAAAATAATTTTAATACCCCAATTAATCAGGGACGTAACCAGGGGGGCGGCCTCTCTTCCGCCCGAAACGGTCGGACAGAGGGAAAAATAAGGATATTGGTTGGGCGGGGAGGGGGGCGGCCGCTCCCTCTCCGAAATGGTCGCCACATAGTAAAATTTGGGGGTTTTCATAGGCTAAAAATTCAAAATTTTCTAGCGCCTCGCTAATCGCTTGGCGCCAAACTATTAAAATAATTTTAGTACCCCATTGACCCAAAAAAACCAAAAAATTTTTCCGCTTCGCTTCGATCAGCGGTCACTTTCTATAGTATACATACATATATCTCGCTATTTATCTTGACTAATGCTAATGTTACTTCAAAGTTAGTACAATATTTTTTATAAGTAATAAGTACTACACAGAAAGCAAAACAAACAATGATATTGGTTGATTTATGTACCTACCCCCTCCTACATTTTCCAGCCGCCTATAGCATTGACTCAGATTTTTTTCATATAGGTAGGTAGGTATAGGTACCCTAAAAAACATGGAGTCGAGATGCTGCTCATGTGCTTTGGTTTACAATGTGGGTGTAGCCAAGAAGGGGTCTGGAAAAATCTTTAAATTCCTTTTTTATGAAATCCAGGCTCTGTCAATGTGTGCTAATGCAATTTTTAACCAAAAAAACATGTTTTTATCGCTAAAAACATTAGATAATACGTTATTAGACCAAAAACAGTATTATACAGCTTTATCTACGTTTATCCCTGCTTTTTTAACGTTTTCAAAAATTAAGAGGGGGCTCCACGTCCACCCATAGATGAACAAGGGGGGAGGGGTAGGGTGAGGTCTACCCCCCTAGCCTCGAAATTTTGGGGGCCCCCCTAGAAAAAAATTAAGGGGGCCCCTTCTCCCAAATTTTCAAATTTTTTACCCTTGAACCCCCTCTAGATTTTGAAATCTGACCCCCCTCCCCTCTCGAGAAAATTTTAAGTACTTTTTTTATACTAAATTTTTTTTCAAAAACGTTAATTTTTAACAGAAATTCATGTTTTTACGCCCTTTTTATACCTAAATATTGCTTTTTATTCAAAAAAATGTAGTATCATCTTATAAAAAAACTATTATTAAACATTTAATGGTTTAAAAGTATCTTGTTCGGAAATTGGACCCCACCTGACACCCCCTCTAGGTTTTAAAACCTTCCACACAGGGTCGACACCCCTAGAAACCTACGGGGGTTAGACCCCCCCTAGGACCCACCTCCTTAGCTTTTTGACCGTGTTCATCTATGCGTCCACCCCCCCCCCCCCCCGAAATTTTTTTTGTACTACAATCCGCCCCCCCCCCAAGAATGAAACCCTGGGTTTTAAATTTTCGGGGGGTGTCCGGGGTAGCCCCAAATTTTAGGGGGGATGTCGGCTATAATCGGCATTTTGGGGGTATAACCCCCCCCCCCGACCCGCCCCCTGCCCACCTATGGGGAGGGAGTACATTGAGAATGCCAGAGGGGTAGGGTGTCAAAATAAAAAAACATTTGGGGGAGTGGGGGAGGCCTAGAATTTTTTAGAAGGGGGGCTATCCGAAATTTGGAGGCTAGGGGTGTGGACTCCACCGTACTTCCCCCCTTATGCTCATGTATGGCTGCCTACCCATAAGTGGGATCATAGGTGAGAAGGGGGGGGCAGGGTGGGGTCCACCCCCCTAGCTTCGAAATGGGACCCCTCCTAGACGAAAATCTAGGGGGCCCCCTCCCCCGAATTTCCGAATTTTTTACCCCTGACCACCCTCTAGAATTCGAAATCTGACCCCCCCTCGGGAAATTTTTTAGGTATTTTTATACTAAATTTTCTGCCAAAAACGTAAATTTTTATCACATATTCATACTTTTACACCCTTTTTATACCAGAATATCGCTTTTTATTCAATAAAATGTAGTATTATCCTATAAAAAGAACAATTATTAAAGTTATTATAGTTTAAAACTGTTTTGCTTTGGACACCGGACCCCACCTGACCTCCCTCTAGATTTCAAAATTTCGTACCCCGGGTCGACCCCCCCCCTAAAAACTACGGGGGTCCGGACCTCCCTGTACCCCCTCCTAGAATTCAAAATTCGATTTACGCCGGGTAATCACCACTCCCCCTAGCTTCCCCGACCGTTCTCACCTATGAGTGGGATCCTGGAGGAGTGTGAGTGCAAACCCCTACTTTTCTAGAGGGTGAATTGAACCGGACGGAGTGGAAGCATTTTCAATCCAGAGGAGGTTCGATATTTCAAAGAAAACATTTTTAAACTATTAATTGTAGCTTTTAAAGAATAATAACTACATTTTATTGAATAAAACAAGGTGTTTACGTATAAAAAGGGTGTAAAAATACTAACTTCAACCTGAGTAAAATTTCCGTTTTTTTTAATTTTATAATGAAAATGATTATACAAATTTTATCGAGGAGAGGGGGTTCAGATTTTTAATTCTAGGGGGAAAGGGATCAGGGGAAAATTGAAAATTCAGAGGGATGAGAGAAAGCATAGGTGGGCAGGGGGGGTTGGGTTAGGGGGTTATACCCCCTCGCCCCCCCCCCAATTTTTGGATTTTGATGACACCCCCCCTATATTTGGGGTACCCGGGGACACCTTCCTCCCGCCCCCTCCCCTAATTCGCCTCCCGGAAAAAATTTTTAAGCGTTATAAAAGGACTAAAAAAATTTTCCGCGCTTCGCGCGGAGTGTTTATTCCCTTGTTCATGTCATATGCTTCATTATTTTCCTATTATTCAATAAAAATAAGTCTATAAAACAAAGAAAAAAACTTTTACAAACAATTTGATAGGTACCCTAAAATTTTCGATTTCCAAAACATTACAACTGAAAAATGAGTACATTGAATTACAGCTGAGCAATGCAAAGTGCCAGAAAATGTTTTTAAAATTACTTCCAACCTTTAAATTTTTAATACCACTGGAGAGGGGTCCAGTGTGGTCATATCAAGATTAAAAAACAAAGTAACACAAATTTGGAAGTGGAGACCAATTAAAACATAAAGAATGGGGTAGTTCTAGCGTGGCCATACCAAGATTACAAAACAAAGTTATACAAATTTGCAAGTGGAGACTATACAATTAATGGGACTCTGAGCGAAGCGCGAGAAAATTTTTTAAAATTGGTCGTTCTAGACCCCCAAATTTTATCCTTGGCGACTCAAAAGGGGGGTCTAACCCCAAATTTTTCCCTTTGCCGACCTAAAAAGGGGGTCTAGACCCCCCTGGCTACACCCATGTATGTATCTAATGTATGTATGTATCTGTATGTAATCTTTAATTAAATATAAGATTATGGATTAAAAAGTTTGTGATACTTGACTTTATAATCAAGACAATAATATCAAAAATATATAATATACCGAAAAATGTGCAACTCCTATATAAAAAAGTACAGAAATTTGGCCTTTATAATGAGCCTCTCCATTTAAATGACACTCTCCACTATAATGGCATAGTAGCCATTTTAATTCTACGAGTTAAAATGGAGAGGAAGCTATTATAATAGCCATTTATTGACTTAATTTCACTTCATATATACTAACAAGTCTAATACTGTCCGGGCCGCACGAGTTTCCCCGTGTTGGTTTAATACTGTCCAACACGCAGAAACTCGTGCGGCCCGGACAGTATTAGACTTGTGAGCATAGGTGGGCAGGGGGGGGGGGTTGGGGGGGGTTATACCCCCCCAAAATTTCGGATTTTGCTGACACCCCCCCTTAAATTTGGGGTAGTCGGGGACACCCCCCCCCAAATTCGCCTCCCAAAGAAAAATTTTTAAGTGTTATAAAAGGACTAAAAAATTTTTCCTATTACCTTATTTCCCCGTTCATTACCTTTTATTACCTTTAAATTCCCCCGCTACGCGGGCAGTTTAAATTTCCCCGCTACGTGGGCAGTTTAAATTGGCAATTTATCTTAGTTTTTCAATTGCAAATCGATTATCCCATTCAGTAGTTAAGGCATACATGTTTAATAAAACTACTATAAACACTATTATCCTTTTTTTAACGTTTTAAACACATGTTATAAATGTATAGTATAGCTATAAAAAACCTTAAATTTTGTAATTAGTATCATTTGGAATTAAAATTTCTAGTGTATTTTAGCGCCTCAAATTATAAATTTTCTCCTCCGGGGAATTGTTTTCCCGAACCCCCCTGACTGAATTTTTAAGATCACAGAAAATTATGTAGAAATTAAGTAAAAAAACAAAAGTAAAATGTATGTTCACGGGATCACCAGGAGACGATTTTTAAGCCGTTTTTAGTATATATTTTAAAAAATTTTCGCCTCCGGCGGCTGGGGGGACACCCCCCAGACCATAGCCGGGGTCCCCACCCCCCCCTCCCCCCCCCCCCCCCCCCCCCCCCCCCCCCCCCCCCCCCCCCCCCCCCCCCCCCCCCCCCCCCCCACCCCCCCCCCCCCCCCGGCGGCCGCTAGGGGGGGGGTCCGCCCCGGGAGCGAGTTTAGGGGGGCCCGGCCGACCCCCCAGCAGGGCGACCCCGGCGTCCGGGCCCCCGGCCGCCGCTTCGCGTCGGCTGGCGCCGCTACGCGGCGCAGGCGGCGGCGCTTCGCGCCGCTTTGACAACACTTTTTCTCCCCCCAAAGAACCGACGCCCCTGAAATGAAATCCTGACTGCGCCACTGCACATTATTATTAAAAGAATTAAAAAACTAAAATTTATAAGTTGCAATAAGGTCTTATTTTAATCTTACACAGTTTTAAAGCATTTATAAGCTTGTTTTACGTTTTTTTACGCGTTTTAAGCTCATTTTAAGGCAGCGCGGAAATATTGGGTACACCCCCCTTCAAAATTTGGGTCTTGCTGGACACCCCCCTAAAATTTGACCCCCCCTATCCCCCCCCCCAAAATCCTAAAGGCTACCCACCTCTGCTTGTGAGTATATATGAAGTAAAATTAAGTCAATAAATGGCTATTATAATAGCTTCCTCTCCATTTTAACTCGTCGAATTAAAATGGCTACTATGCCATTATAGTGGAGAGTGTCATTTAAATGGAGAGGCTCATTATAAAGGCCACCTTTTCTGTACTTTTTTTATATAGGAGTTGCACATTTTTCGGTATATTATATATTTTTGATAATATTACTATTCTATTATTACGTAATTATAAAAAAAAACTATAATTTTTTATCTAATTATAAGCATAGGTGTTTTTGGTCGGGTCCGCTAGGGGGGGGGGTCCACCCCCGGGGGGAAGCCCAAAATTTTTTAGGGGGGGGGTCCAGGGGGGTCCGAACCCCCCTGGCTTTTTAGGGGGGGGTCGACCCCGGGTGCGAGATTTCAAATTTAGGGGGGGGGGTCAGGGGGGTCCAATTTTTTAGCAAAATTTTTTTAACTCAATAATTTAAGTGTTTTAGGTTTAATACTGAATTTTATAGATTAAAACAGCCTATTTAGGCCTAAAAAGTGTATTTAAACACTGTTTTTAACTAAAAACCGTGTTTTTGACAGTTAATAAAAAATTATACTTCCAAATTGGTCGGGAGGGGGGTGGGTGGTCAGCCTCGCTAGGGGGGGGGGGTCAGGCCGGACCGCTCTCGAGCTTTGGAGGGAGGGGAGCCTCCTGGATTTTTTCTAGGGGGGGGGTCCAAAATTTTGGCTCTAGGGGGGGGGGTGAACCCCTCTGTCCCCCCCAAAAACACCTATGATTATAAGAATATATAAACACATTATTATTAAAAGAATTAAAAAATAAAATTTAAAAGTTGCAATAAGGTCTTATTTTAATTTTACAAAGTTTTAAAGCATTTATAAGCTTGTTTTAAGTTTTTTACGCGTTTTAAGCCTTTAAGCCCATTTTAAGGCAGTGCGGAAATATTGGGTACACCCACCCCCCCAAAGAATTTGGGTATTGACGGACACCCCCCCCCCCAAAAAAAAATCCGAGACGCTGCCCACCTATGAGAGAAAGCCTATATTTTTTCTATGGGAGAAGAGGGGGGGGGGTGCGAAATGTCGAGGCTATGGGGAGGAGTCCCTACCCTTTTTATTTTTATCTATCATTATAGATGAATATTAAAATCATCTTGGAAATTCAGTAAATTAACATACATTAGGGCCGCATAGGTGGAGGGGGGTTGGGGGCTATACACCCCCCAAAAAAATCCCGATTATAGTCGACACCCCCCCCCCTAAATTTTGGGGGTACCCCGGACACCCCACCTAAAATTTGGGGGGGTCCCAGTACTAAAAACGCTAAAAATGCGGTATTTTTATACCCCCAAAAAAATTTTTGGGACACCCCTCCCAAATGTCAGAGGTCATGTGTGGGCCATAGGTGAGAAAGGGGGGGGGCAGAGTGGGGTCCACCCCCCCTAGCCTCGAAATTTTGGGACCCCCCCCCTAGACGAAAATCTAGGGGGGGGGGGCCCACCTCCCCCCAAATTTCCGAATTTTTTACCCCTGACCCCCTTCTAAATTTTGAAATCTGACCTCCCCCCTCCCCCCTCGGGAAAATTTTAGGTACCTTTTTTATACTAAATTTTCTTCCAAAAACGTGAATTTTCATCACATATTCATGCTTTCACATCCTTTTTATACATAAATATGGCTTTTTATTCAATAAAATGTAGTATTATCCTATACAAAGAACAATTCGTCGTTACTACGGCAAAATGAGCCACCGTTCGTATAAAATATATGCGACTGTGACTCATTTTAAATTTAAAACAGGACCCTATAAACAACAGAATGAGTCACAGTCACGTGTATTTTATAATGACAGTGGCTCATTTTGCCGTAGTAACGACGAATTATTAAAGTTATTATGGTGTAAAACTGTTTTGCTTTGGACACCGGACCCCACCTGACCCCCCTCTAGATTTAAAAATTTAGCACCCCGGGTCGACCCCCCCCCTAAAAAACTAGGGGGGGCCCGGACCCCCCCTAAAAAACTAGGGGGGGTCCGGACCCCCCCTGGGACCCTCCTAGAATTCAAAATTCGATTTACCCCGGGTAACCACCCCCTAGCTTCCCCGACCGTGCTCACCTATGGTGGCCGTGACGTTAAAAAAACCATTTGGAACGCAGATTTTTTACATTTCCGCCTTATCACAAAACGTACAAAATTAGTCAATTTTAGCCCTTAAAAATTGCATTTTGGTAACATAATCTTATAAAGTTATTAATTTGATAAATGAAATTGAAATAAAAATTGCTAAAAACTGGGCTTAAATTTCACGAAAAAGGATCAGGCATATATTAGTATTTCCTTCCTCCGGACCGCCCTCCCCCAAATAAAATCCTGGGCACGCCACTGCATAGGGGTATGACGGGGTAGGGCGGGGACGGGGTCCACCCCCTTTTCTGGTCTCGAAATTTTATACACTCCCCATTCCCCTCAAATTTTTTTATTTTGATACTTTTGACACCCAACCTCCGTTTGGATTTCAAAATTGACCCCTCCCTATCTCTCCCAATTTCGAGTAAAAATTTTCGTCAAAATTTATATTCACAAACAAGTTTTTTTTTATTTTCGTGTATAAAGTTTTATAGTGATGCTAAAAAACTTAAATATTAGAATAAATGTTTGGAAACCGGACCCAATTCCAGACCAGATTTTAAACCGGTCTACCCCAGTTCGACCCATCCGCATCCCCTGAAAAGCTGGGGGCTACGGGACCTCTCCCAACTGAACCCTCTTCCTAACTTTTAAAGGCCCATTTACCCGGGGGTGGCCACCAGCTTTAGCTTGCCGGTCCATGCTCACCTATACTTGTTATTGATGTTTCATCCGCTAACAGATTGTCTTTTTAGTTAAATCAGTTTTAAAGCGTCTCCGCCACTCATAAGCAAAGCTCTACTATCAAACTTAGACGTCAAAATGTCGAAAAATCAAAAAGATAAGGATGCGGGAATCCCAAATAACAGTAATTAATGACAGAGAAAGACACATAAAATCACCATGGCAAAAACTTTAGGAATAAACAGTATTAACGTCGCGAAATTTTTTTTTCTTAGTTGGGTCAAAAAGACAAATATCCTAACCCCACGGGTAATTTTAGAAGTGTTCTTTAAAGTGTTATTTTACGGGAATTGAAACTTAAAATTTTTGGGGAAACGGCAAACAAGACAAGTTGACCCGAAGTGAGTGGCGGTTAGATCGGAATTAAGGCCTGGCTGTGCCCAGGGGTAAGAACAAAAGGAACGTTTCTTCTTTCGCAATTCAAACAAGCTTAAATCAAAATGCATTTTTTCCGAATAAGCCCTGGATGCATTTTTGGCCGACTGACTCCCACCTCGCAAAATCCTCGATACGGCCATGGAGATACAGGGGGTTACTATTCGAGAAAGACGTACTTATATAAATTATTCTTTTTAATTTCTTTAGTGCAGTTGTGTACACCTTTTTTTCTCGGAAAAATCGGTAAAACAATTAATATTTCAAAAATTTAGACCCCGAAATTTCAGTTCGAGTTGTTCACAACAAACAATTCTTGAATTTTTAAGAATTATGAGGATTAACCAAAGTCGGACTTTTTTCCCTAATCAAAGTCGGATCTTCCCACCAACACAGTTCCCAAAAAAACGTTAACAACAAATTACTCCACTAACCGTAGCCAATCCGAATTCTCCACAGCCAATTGGAGCATTCTGAGGCGGTCGGCGGCCGGGGCAAGGCCTGGTTTCCCGTACATGTCACTGGCGGGACTGAAGATCCCCTCCAACACTCGCATTCCCAGCGTCCTCTGAACGTAATCCCGAGCTCGTTCTAAATATACCACGAATCAGTTTAATTTGTACAATGTAAAAAAACTTGTTTGAGGTATCTCGCTAGCAAAACCGTCTATTTCTACGAATGTACTTTAGAGAGTACATTATCGACAGAGTAGTTTTAAGGTAAGGGTATTTTTTAACCACAATCTCCGCCCACAACTTTCTTGTATTAGCCTAATGATTAACTTAGAAAAAGAATAACTACCCCCAATTTTTCGTGCCAACGCATCATCTAAATTTGTCAAAAATAAATTGTTTTTAGAAAAAAAAGTTCCTAGTTTTGTGCATTTTGTACATTTAAATACGATATTTAGTTAGTCGAATTTTTAAAATTTATTTTTTTAGTAGTCCCAAAACACACTAAAATCTGCTCTAAAAACCGAAAAATTTTTCAACGTAGGTACTCGTTAAAAAAAGGGGTTGACGCTGACCTGCCTGCGGGCCTACCTAAGTCCGGACACGCTAAGAACCCCACTGGTTAGAGCATCGAAATACAAATCCTGCGCTTTTAGAAGATTAATCAATCCCCTAGCCAAAAACTTTGAAGTTTAGAAAGTGTTATGGATGCAGAGAGCGGTTTCCATAAAATCCATAACTTATAAAAATATAAGATTTTTATAGGCCTAAAATAATGAATGGGATAAATTATGCTTTTCAGATATAATGTAATGTGTTGTTAGTTTTTTTAAGTATTTTATGCTATAAAATTGCCCAAGGGGGTTAAGATTTATTTGTTATTTTGTTTCTTATTTATGACCCCGATTCGATCATGAAATTTTGTTTTCGCATAACCGCCAACCAAATAACTGTTTTATAAATGCACAGGAACCCTTAAATATTTGTAACAACCTTTTCGAAATCGCCTTTAAATCAATTATGTTTAAGTTCCAGCCAAATTTATTTTATTCCATTCCGAAGTTTAAAAAAAAGTATTTTTATTGTGCATTTTCTAAAACAAAAAAAAACTTGGTTTGATAATATAGGAGCAAAAGGGATAAAAAATACTTACCAAACATTCGTAAATGCATGTTGGTTGGAGGGTTAAAAGAACCGCAGGCAATCAATACAACTGGTTGTACACTGCGGCCAGCCATTTTTAAATTTAATATTTCAATGGAGCATTGTTTTTTTTGTTTTTCATTCCTGTGTGGTTTCTGTTGTAAAAGAAAAAAATAACATTAAGGTAGAACACCACAGTTATGACGATTTTTACTAAAAGTTAGATATCAAATTAGATTAGAATTTTTTTCCGACAAAAGTATAGTGCGATCGGAAGCTCAGATTATGATGTATTCAACGGTAATAATTTCATTGTTTACCCCTTGTTTTATTTCGAGATATAGTTCGATGAATTTAAAGCTCAAAAAACAGTTTTTGGCCATTTAACAAATTTGATTCACTCAGATTTTGCTGCATTTATAGAAAGTTAACAAAAAATAGGGGGCATCTTTTAAATGTGGTTTGGAGTCAAACGTAATTCAAAATTTTAAAAAAAATTAAAAAAATCGATGTTTTTAAAAGAAAAATCAAATAAAAAAATCCTGAATTAGTTTTATAATTAAATACAATTCAAAGTATTGATTAGACTTGTGTCTAACTATTTTCAAACTTTCATTAAAATCTGAGTGAATTAAATTTTTTTAATTTTCATTTAAAGTTTTTTGATTTTACGCCAAGAAACTTCATTTCCAAACGTTTGTTTAAAACCAGCTTTTAAGCAAGGACCCCTAGATGGTCCAATAGCTAAGCGGTTAGAGCGTCGGACTCAGATTCTCGGACCCGAAGGTTCGAGTCTCCCGCAGGGAATTTTTAACGTCGAAAAATTTTTTTTAATTTTATTATTCAAGATACGCTGAAGGAAAAATAAAAAAAAATTTTTTTGGTAATGAATTTTATTAATGTATTGTAGTTTTGACATATATTTTATTGGTGTCATTTTTTATGATTGTGGACGATGACAAAAAATTTTTTAAGAAAAATGAATATCAAAAATTAAATCAGCAGGTCAAATTACATTAGTAAAAGTTAATTAGAAAAGATCTGCCGTCAAAATCAAACTGTGGTGGTGTTCTACCTTAAAGGTTTATTTACAAAAATTTAATAACAAAAAAGCTTTACGACTTAAGGTCTATTCATACTTATGACAAAACGTCCTTTGGACAAAGTCCAAAGGACAAAAGTCCTTTGGACTTTGTCCAAAGGACAAAAGTCCTTTGGACTTTGTCCAAAGGACAAAGTCCAAAGGGAAAAGTCCTTTGGACTTTGTCCTTTGGACAAAGTCCAAAGGACAAAGTCCAAAGAACAACGTATTCATACTTCTTGTCCTTTGGACTTTTCCCTTTGGATTTTGTCCTTTGGACAAAGTCCAAAGGACAAATTCTGAGTAGCGTTCATACTTCGTCCAAAGGACAAAGTCCAAAGGACGTTTTGGCTTGTCCAAAGGACGTTTTGGTTTGTCCTTTGGACTTTGTCCAAAGGACGTTTTGTCATAAGTATGAATAGACCTTTACAAACATAAAAAACTTTTTTTTTGAATTTATCAAAATTTTCCGTAAGCCGAATTTTGTTAAAAGTTTTAGCTGTACTTGATCATAGTCATCTAGAAAAAGTTGGCACCATTTACGGTTCAGTTGAGTTTTTTATTCTTTAAAAACTATTATACTTAAATAATGGTTTATAAAATTTTCCGATGTCTTAATGCAGAAACAAGTCAAGTATTCCTATTTCAACATATTACACAATTAAACTGCAATGCGCTTTACGCGAGAGCGCCAAACTTAATAATCGTAACAATAATTTATTATAACTCACGAAAATTTTTGGTTGTACACTAAATTTTTGATTAAAATTTTGAAAGTTGATTAAAATTTTTAATTAAAATTCCGAAATTCTGGAGGCTGTCTATTTATGTTACGAATATTATTTTTAACGAGCGACTATAATAAATGGTTATTTAGGAATAAATTAAATAATGCAAACATAATTTTATCCACAAAAATTGCGTTTGCGACTGTAAGTTTAGGCCGACAATTTTATTGCAAATTTGTCTTGAAAGGGGTGGGAAGCATAAGTAGCCAAGGGGTATCTTAGTGTATACACAATACACCCCTTTTAAATATGGGGTATCCCGAAAACCCTTCTCCCTAAAATTTAGGGGGTGCCTGCTAGACTGCCAGTGATGAATACGTAATCTGCAGGACACCTTACTCCTCTAACAAATTTTCAACAAAATATGGAAAGAAGGCTGCGACTCTATGGTGAAGAAAGGATCTTTTAAACAATATTAGAATGGAGGAAGAGGGTAATGTTAAAGGTCTCAAAAAAAGGCGAGAGGAAACTTTTTTTTGGATGGATTGGAAATTCTGGGAGGGGGTAAATTCGTTCCCCCCCCAATCGAATCATGAGAAAATTAATGGTTAGTCAGTATAAACAAATTATTAAAACCTTTAAAATTATCTTTAATGACGCTGCACGATTGCAAAAATGTTTTCTTTTTTTTAATTCGAACAGCAGATGGAAAAAACACAAAGTAACAGGTCTCTCGCATTGACAAAACCTGCAGTATATAATATACTTTGTAAACGCAAAAGCTTTAAGCTTTTGCGGAAATCAATAACAAGTTGGCATAAAAGTGACAATCATTTATTGAACGAGTCTAACGTAAATTACATAGCACGTATACAAATTTAGTTTATAAACGTTCGTTAACATTGCACGAAGCAAAAATATTTGTTAGTGAAGTAATTTTAAAACTATACAGGGTTTAAAACCACCGGGTTGATTGTGGTGCTTTTCAATTTAATAAATATTATATTTTGTTTTCACTTAGCAATGCCTTTAAGTTTAAATAATTATAAGTTTTCCAGCAATTTTTAATGCTTTTTAAGTTTCAAACAACAAAAAACAATATTAATGTTAACGAGCATAGGGCATTGATTTGTTTTAACTTTATGCAACAGTATACCTTAAATTTTGCGTTTGTAGAGCACGTATTTATTTCAAGTACCTGAAATGAGGCTGGAAACAGGAGAAAAATTAACTTCAAACCACAAAAAATAAGTATCGACGGTCTAAATACGCCATTTTGGTGTTTACAGCTTTAGATCTGAAACCACCTAATGTTTCGAGAATTACCAAACCTGCGCACGGTCTGACACTTCCCCTCCTTGTGTTATGTAAGTTGCTGTACCCCTTCTTTTTTGAAACCTTTCATCGGTGTGAAACCAATATTTGCCATTTTTGACTTATTTTACTTAAATTTCACTTTTTGCAATTTACGAAAAAAGTTAATATCGCCCTTAAATCACCGCAGGAAAGGGGACATTGCACAGGTCTGGATTAAGATTACCCGATATTTTCGAAGGATATCGGTAGTTTAATTTTTGTTTTTGAAATTCATGAAATAGTCGTGGTAAAGCATGTATGATGACCCAATTATGTTCTTCGGTTTTGAGCCTTTATATTAAATTTTCTTCGTGGGTAAGAATGGATGATAATAATAATGACACTTTATAAATGAAAATATGACAAAAATACAATGTATAAGTTTACAAATTTGGAAATTTGGTTTCCCATACGTTACACAAACGAAAAAAAGTAACATAGGTAGTATTATTATGGTACATATAATTATGAAACCACATAACATACTATACTTTAATTGCAAAATAAAGCCTAGTGTTGGCTGTTATATTGCTTAAATTTTATTTAAGAAACTTAACTATTTAAACAGATTTTACAAGTAACGAACGAAAATCAAACAAGAAACAAGCACTAAACTATAGAAAAAATGCTACTTAAAAACTTTGCCTTCAATTTACGCAATTTAAAAATATGAAATGAGACATCTCCTGTAGTCTGAACAAGCAATATGTACACAGGCCAGGCCTTAGTCTTCTAATTTCTTAACTATAGTGTTTTTTTAAAATTACTTTCTCATTTGGATGTAAAACATTACACATAAGTAAATAAACTATAAATTATTAGTTTTGACAAGACCAAGTTTATGTCGTAAAACAACAGTTAATTATACATAACAAAACAACTGCATAAAATTATCAATTAGAATTTGGAACATAGTAATTTTTACAAAACTCAGATTTAGTACCATATTAATTTGTATTATTGTAATTGTATAATAATCTTATTCGTGAGTACAATTATACTAAAAAATTAAAACAAATGTCCTTCCACCCGCTTTATTCGTGGCTATTTTTCTCAATAAGGAAAAATATAGTAAAAAGTATTCATTTTTTAACCTATTTTCAAAATTATGCGGAGTGGGCCGTGGGCGGTTGGTATATAACAGGTTATATTTGGCTTAATGTTAACAGGTGACTGGGGGAAACGGTGTAAATAATTTTTCGTTAGAGGTGAGAGGAGGTCAAAAATGATTAAGGGGAATGTTTACAACTCCCAGTGTTTAATCAGGAGGACGGTGTGGAGAGTGAGTTCGTGAGTAGAAATTTTAGTATATGAGTAAAAAGCTCTATTAAGTGCATTAGTCAAAATTGAGGGCGCATTAATAAGCACGGGGTAAAAAAGGACGGTGCGACAAAAAAACCAAAACAATCTAACCTTGACTTTTTAGGCTCTTTAGACAGGATATTTTGGAGGGCTTGAGATGCAACTCTGTTCGAAAATTTGTTTTACAACTGATTAATTAACTGATTAATTGTGTGAGTGTAAAAAATTTTTGGGAGGGTGACAGCGGCAACCCTTCTAAAATAAACGATTGAAAAATTATAAAATTATTGATTGACACGGACGTGTTTTTTTTAATATTTTATTGGCGTTTACATCCACCACATTATTAACCGTTAGTTTGGAAGGTACAAACGAATATAGTATTCTATTATTCAATATTTACCTGTTTTCATTTACTTAAAACAATAGGTTGCTTACAATATAAAGCCATCGATACAATTAAACGAAACATTGAGCAGTAAATTTCAAACCCAAAAACAAATGGTAGGTAATTGATGTTAAACTTCTTTTTAAAACATTTGATCCAGCAATTGTTACAAAATGTACAGTTTCTGTTTATATTTAATGTCAAACCGCACTTCCTTCTTTGGAATTGTTATCACTAATTTGAGCTGATTGTGAAATAACTGGCTGGGAATTTTCTTTATTACAGTCTTTTGGAAGAGGTCTTCTGAACATTAAAATATGAGGTTCTAAAATGAAAAAAAGCATTACCAATAATCAAAAAAAATATTTTTTTAAAATTTAAAATGGACACTTTTAAAATGGGGGCAGTTTTTAAAACGGGGGAGCAGACTTGTGCACGGGCTGGAAATGCCCCTCCTTTTATTGGAGGATTTTCCAAAATACCTAAAAATCATGACGCTATTTTTGACCTATTGTGACGCCATCATCGCCTATTTTTTGCCGTTTTTAGCCTATTTCAATGCTTTTTAAGCCATTTTAGACCTATTTTTACTTAAATTTCCCCTTTTTTGTCCCTTGGTTTCTTTTTTTCCTTCTTTTTTCTCTTTTTTCCCTTTCCCCCCGTTTTATGCCCGTTTCAAAAAAGTTACCCTCCCCAATACGACACCGGAGGGAGGGGGGGTGCACAGATCTGGGGGAGGATACGCGTCTTTAGAGCCACCAGCAGAGAACTTGGAGCCTTCGGAATTTCTTGGGAACTTGGAGCCATAAGCAATAGCAACTTGGAGGCTTTAAGAAAAAATTGATTTGGGGTTAGATTTAGGTTTTGCTTAGGCTTAAGTAAACGTTTTAGCGATTTTTACTTTTGGCTCCAAGTTCCCAACTTAGGGCTCCAAGTTACCCACATACAACTCCAAATTCCAGCTCCAAGTTCCCAAGGCTCCATTGACCCTAAATCTGGGGGAGAGCAATAAAACGGGGGAGCAAGCTAAGGAGAAAGAGAGTAAAAGAAGAAGAAAAAAAGCTGAAAAGGAAAAAAAGCGAAATTTAAGTTTAAATCGGTCTAAAATGGCTTAAAATACATTAAAACAGGCTAAAAACTGCAGAAATTTTGCAAAAAAATAAGGTCACAATATAGGTTCAAAGCATACATGGGCAAGTTGGTCTGGAGTGGGGGCATAGGTGGGCAGGGGGGGGGGGTTGGGGGGTTATACCCTCCCCAAAATTTGGGATTTTGCTGACACCCCCCCTTAAATTTGGGGTACCCGGGGACACCCCCCCCCAAATTCGCCTCCCAGAGAAAAATTTTTAAGCGTTATAAAAGGGCTAAAAAAATTTTCCGCGCTTCGCGCTGAGTGTTTATCTCCTTATTTATGTCATATACTTCATTTTTTCTTTTATTATTCAAAAAACATTAATTAAACATTATTAACCTTTTATTACCTAACGTTTTAAACACCTGTTTTAAATGTAAAGGGATAAAAAAACCTTAAATTTTGTAATAAACATCATCTGGAATTAAAATTTCTAGTGTATTTTAGCGCCTTAAATTAAAAATTTTCTCCCTCGGGGGGCATTCTTCCCCCCGGACCCCCTGACAAGGGGCTCTGCCCCTTGACCCCGCTGGGGGCTCTCGCCCCCCAGACCCCCTGGGGGGCTACCGCCCCCCAGACCCCCCTTCCGGATTAGTATTTACCCCCCCAGACCGCCCCTCCCCCCAACCGAAAATCTGGGCACGCCAACGCCACTGTTCTAGACCCCCAAATTTTTATCCTTGGCAACCTAAAAGGGGGGTCGAACTCCAAATTTTTCCCTTTGCCGACCCAAAAGGAAGGTCTAGACCCCCCTGGCTTTGGCGACGCCCATGTATGTACAATGTACCTATATAACTTTTAATTAAATATAAGATTATAGATTAAAAAGTTTGCGATACTTGACTTTATAATCAAGACAATATAATCACTATTCTATTATTACGTAATTATTAAAAAAAAACTATGATTTCTAATCTAATTCTAAGAATATATAAACACATTATTATTAAAAGAATTAAAAAATAAAATTTATAAGTTGCAATAAGGTTTTATTTTAATTTTACACAGTTTTAAAGCATTTATAAGCTTGTTTTACGTTTTTTACGCGTTTTAAGCTCATTTTAAGGCAGCGCGGAAATATTGGGTACACCCCCCTCAAAATTTGGGTCTTGCCAGACACCCCCCCCCTAAAATTTGACCCCTCCCCCCAAAACCCGGGAGGCTGCCCGCCTATGAGTGGGGGGGGGGGGGTAAACGTAAACCCCAAATTAGGGGGGGTTAAAATAAAATCCGAGAAACGCAAAATACCCATATCGTTTTTTTTTCTGGGGTGCATTTTACCCATATAGTTTTTCGATTTTGAAAGAAAAATAGGTAAAAACGCTAATTTTAGGTTTTTAGGTCAAAAAGCCTTTTTTATTCCTTTTTATTGCTTAAAACATTCATTTTGACCTCAAAACTTAAGTTTGGAGGCAGTTAGAAGTCATTTTAAAGACTTTTTTCTTTATTTTTACAAACTGGGGTGTAACCTTTCCCCCCCTCACTTCTGAGTGGGGGGGGGGTTAAAAACCCCCCTTCTTAGAATTTGGGGGGGGAGGGGAGTTCACCCCCCTAACCCCCTTCCCCGGTGCCCATGTATGGTGATGTGTATTGTGTGGGAATGATTTTGTGAGGTAAAAGTAGAGGAAAAGGAGATTTCCCCATTCTGAGTTGGGCAAGGGTTCTCCTGACCCCGCGAGGAAGATTTTCTTCCTTGTTGCTTATTGCTGGTGCTTTTGTTTGAAGTATTGGGTTTATTGGAGTGTTGTTGATGTGGTTTGTGACTGTGTTTGTGTGGATTTGTTGTTTTAGTGCTTTGTAAGTTTTGTTGTGTATGTGTGTTGAAATGTTTGTGTAGTTGTTGTTGTGAAATATTGTTTGCTTTTTGAGCCTACTGGGTGCAGGTTGTTATGTTAAGTAGTTAACTGGATTGTTTGTGTACATGGCTGCCAGTTTTGCGTGGAGTTGATTGTGTGTTGCTGTTGGGAGGACTTTAGCCTCTGTATGTATGATGTGTGTGTTTGTGTCTGTGGTGTGCTCTGTTGCGACCCTGAGAGCAGTGTTTTGTATTGTTTTCAGTTTGTTAATTTGTGTGTTTGATGTTGTGGGCCCCAGACTGCTGGCATACTCGATTATTGGTCAAGTGATTGCCTTGTATGTGTGAGTGAGTGTTTCTTTTGGTTTACCCCACAATGTTGCTGTGAGTGCATTGTCTGCTTTGCTGTGTGTAGTTGCGATGTGTGTGTTGAATGTAAGCTTGGGGTCAAAAGTGAGCCCCAAGATTTTTGGGTTTTTAGTTGTGATGAGTGTTGTGTTGTTTATTTGTAGTGATAGTTGTGTGCTGTACTCTGCAGGGTCTGGTGTGAATAGTGTGGGTGTTGTTTTGCTTGCATTTAGTGTGAGTTGGTTGTTGTCTGTCCATGTTTGTATTGCGTGTAGGTATGATTGTATTTGTTGTTGTGCTATGTGGTGGTTTGGGTGTGATGCATATATTGTGATGTTGTCTGCATATGTTATGATGTGTACGTTTGGTGGTGGTGCTGGAATGTCTTTGTTGTTATTATTATACCGTATTGTTGTCGTCTTCTACCCAGATAGTCACAAATAGCAAATGGGTGACTGTTTGCTTTATTTAACAAATATCTATTTGCAACTAGTCGTATAATGCACACTATTTTGTTATTGGTTAGAAATCATAGATGAACTTTGTCACCCAGCTAGGGGGTTTTACCCATTTAAATTATATTTTAGACCTGTGCACGGTCTGAAAATGCCCCCCCCCGTTTTATTGCCCCCCCGCCAAAAAATGAAAAAGTACCCTAAAATTATGACGCCAATTTTGACCTATGATGACGCCATCATTGTGAATTTTTTGCAGTTTTTAGCCTATTTCAATGTTTTTTAAGCCATTTTAGACCTATTTTTACCTTGTTTTCGCTTTTTTGTCCCTTTTTTCCCTTTTCCCTTCTTTTTTTCTCTTTTTTTTTCTTTCTCCCCTGCTTGCCCCCCTGTTTAAAAACGTTTCCCACCCCGTTTTGGAATTGCCTTCCCAATAAAACCCCGGGGGCAGAGCACAGGTCTGATATTTTATTATCTTGTAGGATGTCCAAGGATGGGGACGACTCTTTGGCTTTCTATGGGGTTAACCTTTGATATATAAGTTTGAAATCTACTAGAGGAGGGACCGTTTTTCAAAGCAAAACACTTTTAAAATATTATGTTGTTTTTAAAAAATAGCAGACCTGTGTATGGTCTGGAAATGCCTCGCCTCTGCTTTATTAGAGGATTTCCCCCCCCCCTTCCCCGTTTTATTCCCCCCCGCCCAGAAATAAAAAAAGTACCCAAAAATTATGCACCATTATTTTTGACCTATTATGACGCAATCATCATAGGTGAGAACGGTTGGGGAAGCCAAGGGGAGTGGTTAGGTTACCTGGGCTAAATCGAATTTTGAATTCTAGGAGGGGGGTCCGGACCCCTCTAGCTTTTTAGGGGGGTTTGACCCGGGGTGCGAAATTTTGAAATCTAGAGGGGTGTCACGTGTCAGGTGAGGTCTAGTGCCCAAAGTAAAACTGTTTTAAACCATAATAACCTTAATAATTGTTCTTTTTATAGGATAATACTACATTTTATTGAATAAAAAACGATATTCTGGTATAAAAAGGGTGTAAAAGCACCAATATGTGATGAAAATTCACGTTTTTGGAAGAAAATTTAGTATAAAAAAGTACCTAAAAATTTCCCAAGGGGGGAGGGGGTTCAGATTTCAAATTCTAGAGGGTGGTCAAGGGCAGGGACGTAGCCAGGGGGGGCGGGGGGAGGCGGCCGCCCCCCCCCCCCAAACGGTCGGACAGGAGGAAAAATAAGGATAGTGGATGGGCGGGGGGGCCGCCGCCCCCCCCCCCCGAAATGGTCGCCAGATAGTAAAATTTGGGGGTTTTCAGAGGCTAAAAATTCAAAATTTTCTAGCGCCTCGCTAATCGCTCGGCGCCAAACTTAAAAATAATTTTAGTACCCCAATGGACCCCCAAAAACCAAAAATTTGTTCCGCTTCGCTTCGCTCAGCGGTCACTTTCTATAGTATACATACATATATATCTCGTTATTTATGTTGCCTGATGCTAATGTTATTTCAAAGTTAGTACAATAATTTTTATAATTAATAAGTACTACACAGAAAGCAAAACAATCAATCATATTGGTTGATTTATGTACCTGTCCACTCCTAAATTTTCCTGCCGCTTATAGCATTGGCTCGAATTTTTTTTTATATAGGTAGGTAGGTACCCTAGAAAACATGGAGCCGAGATGCTGTTCATGTGCTTTGGTTTACAATGTGGGTTTAGCCAAGGGGTCTGAAACTAACGTCTCTAAATTCCTTTTTTGTAAAATCCAGGCTCTGCCAATGTGTGCATATGTAATTTTTAACTAAGAAAACATGTTTTTACCGCTAAAAACATTAGATAATAGGTTATTAGGCCAAAAACAGTGTATTATACAGCTTTATCTACGTTTATCCCTGCTTTTTTAACGTTTTCAAAAATTAAGGGGGGCTCCCCCAAAATTTCAGGGGGGGAAGCCCCCCTCCGAAATTTTTTTTTGTACCACAATCCACCTCCCCCCAAAATGAAACTCTGGGTACGTCCCTGATCAAGGGCGCCATAAATTTTGGGTACTTTTTTCAGTTTTAAGCGGGGGCCATAAAATTGAGGAGCACAGTCACTTATAACTCAGGGACATACATGCGCATAGGGGTAGAGTGAGGTCGCCCTCCCCCATAACCTCATAATTTCGGAACCCCCCCCCCCTAAAAAAATATGCCCCCTTCCCCCAAAATTTTTAAATTTTGACACCCAACCACTCTCTGGAATTCTAAATCGACCTTCTCACCCCCGTTCCGAGCCAAATTTTTGGTATGAATTTAGGTCAAAATTTACTGTCACAAACACGGTTTTGTAGTAAAAAAAACAGTACTTTTTTACTCTTTTTATACATAAATAGCCCAGTTTAAGTGCTAAAAAACTTAAATAAATGATTTAATGTGACTTTGTTTGGAAACCAGACCCCCTCTGATCCCCCCACCCCCACGGGATTTTTAACTTTTCTACCCTCCCCCCTAAAAAGCTAGAGGGGTACTGTAACGTTTCGGGTGGTTGTTCTGTTTCTTCTTAAGGACCTATGCGGTAGTCAGTCTTGTGGAAGGACGTTACACAGTTTTTGTCTTGTGTGTGAGCTGTATGTTTACTCTAAGTCGTATGGAAGTGACTAGGTAAACGTCTTTATAGTAAGCACACGTCTATACAGCCCACAATTAGGCCTTGTGGGGGCACAGTCTTCTTTTGGCTTCAGTCTTCTAAATCCCAAAGTCTGGAAAATGAGAACTTCTAAGGAGTTCTCACTGTCAGGCTACTAAAATAAGGTTTACTACAGTACGGACCCCCTGGACCCCCTCCTAGCTTTCGACGGGACATTTACCAGGGTATCCACGAGCCACCCCCTAGCTTGCCGGTCCATGCTCATGTATGGCAGGGGAGCATTTCCAAACTGTGCACAGTTCTATATATAAATAATCTATTTTAACGCTGCTTTTCGTTTGTCCTTTTTATTAATTTATGCAACCAATACATCACTTTCCATTCCGGGATAGGTAAGTGTTGAGTGCCAAACATGCCTCCAGAAATCTTCCAGCTACAACCCTTTACCCTGCACTGCACACCTATAAGTTACGACGGCCATCTGTTTTTTATGTTTCATGATGAAATCTTTCAGTTTAAGTGTCAAGCGAAATAACGCGAAAGGCTAATCGTATACATAGCAGGCCGGATGTGTAAACAGGAAGGAAGAGGAAAATAAATACCGAAACTTTCAAAAATTTCTTCCTCTTGCCTTAAAATTTAAGGGTTCCTCCACCCCGCAGTAGCAGATCTTACGTCATACTGAAGGTCCTTGGATTAACATTAAGTCCCAGCTGAGACACATTGCATCAGTGGCGTGCCCAGGAAGGGAGCCCCCCCCCCGAAATCCGGCGAAGCCGGATTTTTTTTTTTAATATTAATACAAAAACTTTCCTGATGCCTTCCAAAAACATATTATTAGTCAAAAAACCAAAATTTTCCCGCTACACGGGTAGTTTAAATTGACAATTTATCTTAGTATCGATTATCACGTTCAGTAGTTAAGGCATACATGTTTAATAAAACTACTATAAACACTATTATCCTTTTATTAACGTTTAAACACACGTTTTAAATGTATAGTTATAAAAAAACCTTAAAATTTGTAATAAGTATCATCTGGAATTAAAATTCTTGTATTTTAGCACCTTAAATTAAAAATTTTCTTCCCCGGGGGGCATTCTGCCCCCCCCCGGACCCCTGACAAGGGGCGGGCTCTCGCCCTTCAGCCCAGACCCCCCATAAATGGGGGCTGCCGCCCCCAGACCCCCCTTCAGAGTTAGTTTTTATCCCCCCAGACCGCCCCTCTCCAAAATGAAATCCTGGTTACGCCACTGCACTGCATTGTGATAATATTGTTTGTTAATATTGTTACAGACCTGAGCACTGCCCCTCCCCCGGGTTATTGGAGGAATGGCAATTCCAAAACGGGAGGAGACGGGTAGGCAACTTATTTGAAACAAGGGGGGCAAGCAGGGTAGAAAGAAAAGGAGAAAAAAAGAGAAAAAAAGGGAAAAGGAAAAAATACAAAAAAGCGAAATTTAAGTAAAAATCGGTCTAAAAAGGCTTAAAATGCAATGAAATAGGCCCAAAACTGCAAAAATATCGCGATAATCGTGTCATTATAGGTCAAAAAAAGGCGCCATAATTTTGAGAACTTTTTCGTTTTTGGGCGGGGGGGGGGGGGGCAATAAAACGGGGGCGGGGCAAATCCTTCAATAAAGCGGGGGGGTATTTCCAGACCGTGCACAGGTCTGTTATTATAATGTAGTATTTGGTTGCGCAATTAGTTCTGAGTAACATCGGCTTGCATGTCCTGCTTTATGCAAAATAAATAAACTTTTATAAGCTTTTAATACTAAAACTGCTAAAAAGATATCTTTGTGGGATCTTATATGCCCCAAAAAATTTTTCGGTTATTGGGGTATACCTCCCTCTAAAACTCCCAGAGGTTGTTTGTTTAACTATAAGTAAGTAAACAAAAACTTTTTGGCGCCCCTTTTAAAAAGAACCTAGTGTTAGACCTTCAGGTAATTTAAATTAGTTCCAAACGTTTTTGGGGAGCTTTTTTTAGCTTCAGTTAAGCATTTTTTATAAATATTATCGTATTGGACAGTGGCGTAGCCAGAATTTGGTTTTAACGAGAGGGCGATCTCTAAGGGGGAGACATACATGTCACAGGAGCGGCGCAACGCGGCGCATCGAAAAAAATTAAGCAACTTTTACAAAAAAAATCCGCCTTTGCCGGATTTGAGGGGAATGGACGGGCGGCCGCTCTCCTGGCTGCACCACAGGTTAGGAGTTAGGATGAAAAAATTTTTAAAAAAACGTGTTTTTGTCACGTTTTCCATAAAAAACTTTTTCCGAAAAAAAACTTTAAAATTGGCTTTTAAAACACTTGAATTCTTAACCCATTTGAAAAAAACACAACATTTTCAAACTCTACAAACGTTTTTCTAGCTATATAACTACTTTAAGCTTTATGTTTTTAAGTAACTCGAGGGTGAGAGAACCCCCTCAGAGAATCCGATCAAAACACATTTATATGCATGGTTTCAACAAAAACTGATTCTACTGCACCGTTTATCTTAATTACCTGGCTTATGTATCATAAAGTGAATCCAACCGGGTGACTGTGCAATTCCTAAGTTTCTCCATTCGCTTTCTGTCATTAAATGAGTAGATGGAATGTATCTGCTGTATTCTTTTGGAATAATTATGTGACGGTATTCATATTCTTCATCTGTATATTTCTCAGAGTAGCTCAACTGTTCCACTTTTAAAAGAGGCATTTTTTTCTTAAATGAAGCAACTTATTTACTAACTGCAGCAAGAAATAATTTAATTTTAGCCCTATCAATAACATTGGGCTTAATTAATTGCACTGATTAACTTACACATGGGTAAGAAGGAAACAGAGTGGTTATAGTTGATCTAAATTTTCACAAATTTAAAAAAAGTCTTTATATTCACTTATATTTTATCACTCCCAAACTAATTTTCTTTAAAGATTTTAAAAAACTGAGTAAAATTCACTTTAAAAAATATATTGGGCATACTTTCTTTCCCCTTCCCCCTCAAACTAAACATCTGAAAAGATGGTCACCTATAATCACCACAAAGGCAGTGGCGTAGCCAGGGTTTTATTTGGGGGGCGGTCTGGGGGGTAGAAATTTTTGCCACTAAAACGGCGCAAAGCGCCGCCGCCTGCGCCGCGCGTGGGCCGGGAATCTGGGGGGTGTCTCTGGTAATGAAATTTTATATAACAAAACCTATTGCCTAATGTCTTTAAATTTTGCGCATGAGTATAGTATGGTTAAAAGTTATAACAAAAAATATAACTTATAATATTCGTCTTACTGTATATAAATCTGATTTTCTGATCTGATTTGATTGTCAATACAAAAATTTTTATATTGACTACTTTATGGTTTTAGAACGCACTAAGATTTGTATTAAATTTTTATAACACAATATTTGAAAAGTAAAAAAAAGGAAACATACACCAGGGTCGTTTCCAGAATGGATGGAGGATATAGGGTAGTGCATTTAATTTCAGCACTTTTTTGTTTCTCCGATGTAACTTTTCACTGTATGGCCCGATTTTCATGTTTGATAGCTCATTTTGAAGCTTTCACGATACTGCGTTGTGTCACAAAAGTTTTACTGTACGAAAGTATTTTTTTACTTAATTAAATCAGTTTTTAAAAAAATGGAAAATTGCCGAAATTAAATATGTGCATTTAATTTCGGCAGTTTACAAACAATTGATTGTTTCTCAGTAAAAAAATCATCATTTTCAAAAATTTAAAAACCTATCATTATCTTCAGACAGTTTTCTTTAATTTAAGCTTCTACTTGTTGTTCAACGTGTAACTGGCAAAAAGTTACATCTAAAATGCCAAATGGTATCAAAATGAGCAAAATTTGGGAAAAAAGTGCATTTAATTTCGGCACTTTTTAAAAGGACCCTCTTAATCGAGTTTAAGTGCAGTGCTATGACCCCTACACATTTCAACGTTGTTTTTTAACTATTTACAACTACAATTTAACACCCGACCACTTAATTCAATCCGTTTTTACCTACAGCATATGAGTGCCGAAATTACACTATTTTATTTTATAACGATTGCTCACCACAGACGCAACGTAGAACCACGGGCACTAAAAATTTGGAAAATAGACTAAATTTTACCAGGACAGTTTAATTTTTAAACCAATTTATTGCGTAATCATGAAATGCCCATGTTCTAAAAACGAGTAACAAATTTATTTTTTATAAATCACATAATTTCACATGAAAATACCATAACATAACAAATAAAAAGCTCACGACAGTCATCTACATATAATTAGCTCTCATTTGAGCTACAAACGTCGTATTCCGTCCAGGATTACCAAAGATATAGTCATAGATGTTTTTTGGGGGGACAGAGGGGTGCACCCCCCCTAGAGCCAAAATTTTGGACCCCCCCCTGGAAAAAATCCCGGGGGCCCCCCCCCTCCCCCCCCCAAGCTCGAGAGCGGTCCGACCTACCCCCCCCCCCCTGGAAGGCTGGACCCCCCTCCCCCCCCCCCTCCCGACCAATTTGGAAGTATATTTTTTTATTTACTGTCAAAAACACAGGTTTTTAGTTAAAAACAGTGTTTAAATACACTTTTTAGGCCTAAATAGGCTGTTTTAATACATAAAATTCAATATTAGACCTAAAAACACTTAAATTATTGAGTTTAAAAAATTTTGCTGAAAAATTGTACCCCTTGCCCCCCCCCCCCTAAATTTGAAATCTCGCACCCGGGGTCGACCCCCCCTAAAAAGCCAGGGGGGTCCGGACCCCCCTGGACCCCCCCTAAAAAATTTTGGCCTTCCACCCGGGGGTGGACCCCCCCCCCTAGCGGACCCGACCAAAAACATCTATGGATATAGTCCAAAATCAAAAATTCTTAATTGGGAAAAGTGCGGAAATTAAATGCACTACCCTATTCCCCCCTCAAATTTTGAGGAAGCAAAAAATTTTGTAAGGGTCCCCCCTATAGTTTTTACAAAAAAAATTAAAAAAATTATTTTTCCAATCAGTTTTCCTGTTACATTATTTAATGCATAAAAACGCAACAAAAATTTTCTGCTTCGCAGACATTGTTCTTCATTAATATTCAATTATTCATTAATATTTAATATTAATATTCATTCATAGGTACCAATTCCAGATTTTACTCAATCGGTGAATAAATAATAATATCTGTAGAGAAAAATACAGTTCTTTGTATATAACATTACTACATCCAGCTAAAAAATATTAATTAATGGCAGTTTATTTCTCAACTGTTATATACAATTTACCATAATCCTGCTAGTAATGACGTCCTTAACACGGAAGCAGCCACCCCACCCCCAAATACAGCGAATCCAGATTTTTTTGTAAGGGGAGATTACATTGTTGTTTTTTTTTAATTTTAGAAAAGAAAAAAATTTGTTTTAATATTAGTTGAGAAACATTCCTTTCCTGATGCATCCCAAAAGTATATCAAATCAAAAATCAAAAGTTCAAAATTTCCTTGCTACGCGGGAAGTTTAAATGGTTTTTTAAAGTTAAAAATGTCTATGACTTTCAATAGTCGTCGGGGCATATACATGTTTAAACTACTATAAATAATAAACTAAACTTTTATGAACGATTGTACATATTAAAAAAACATAATTATTTGAAATTTAAAGTGATAAAATCACGCTTTAAATGTATAAACGATCTATAAATTAATTTATTAAAATTTTCATTAATTTTATACCTTACATTTTTTTATATTTTGCAATTAAATAATTTTCTAGCGTGTTTAGGTGCCTTAAATAAAAAAAGGTGCCTCCCCTGACCCCTTGCCAAAAGGTTCTGCCCCTTAACCCTGCTGGAGGGTTCCAGCCCAACCCTTTAGGGTCAATTCTCTCCAGTAAAATTATCAAATTGAAAATTTTTAAAAAGGTTTCAAATAGTAATTTTTGACATGCTTCCAAAAAAAATTTCCTGAGGGCTGTCGCCCCCAGACTCCCCTCTTTAGTTGGGGGGCTCCGCCGCCCCCAAACCCGCCGACAGCCGCCCTTATGAGGTACTTTAAGTCTCCTTCGTTCACCCCTAGCTACACTCTGGCAGTCCCTCTTGGGGCACGTATTTTTCTCTTTCAGTATATCACCCCTCTCAAATGAAATCCTGGATACGGCGGTGTACACAAAATGCCGTGCTTTCCCAAGAAAAGAGGGGGATGGAGAGAGGTGGACGGCCCCACAAGTATAAAAGCCGTTGTTAAGGGGTTTAAAACAGCCATTGCATTATCAAACCTACATTACTTTCCGGAAACATGTAAAAATTATGTTTCATCTGATTATATTTTTGTGTCAAGTGGGGTACCCCAGGGCAGCGTTCTTGGACCTTTATTCTTTTTACTCTACATTAATGATTTTCCTAATTGTTTAGACTCCAAAACGTCAGTCAAGCTTTTTGCTGACGACGCTAAGTTATATAGTATAATTGATGAAGAGACAACCCATGCTTGTTTCCAAAATAATTTAGACAGTTTTGTTCCTGGGTTTCTACCTGGCAACTCAATATTGCTATCAACAAATGCAACGTGATTCAGTTTGGTCACAATAATTCCAATTATTAATACAGGCTCAATAATATTGTCATTGAAAGTAAAGACTGTGTTCGTGATCTAGGTGTGTTAATTGATTCTAAACTTAAGTTCTCTGAGCACTGCTCATCCATTTCAGCTAAGGCTCAAAACAAAGTTGCTGTTCTTTTTCGTGCTTTCTAAAACTGATATAAATGTCTTGCTTTTAGGTTATATTTCTTTTATTAGACCTCTCTTGGAATTTGAAACATTTGTTTGGAATCCTAATTTAAAAATAAATATTGAGCATATTGAAAAAGTGCAAAAAACTTTCTTTCACTAGACGCCTTTATAGGAGTTGTTGTTTACCTCGCGTTAGTTACAAAACGCGCTTGAGAGAACTTAAACTCAACAAACTTGAATTGCGCAAAAAACGAAATGACGCTTTGCTTTGTTCCAAATTAGTAAACAACTTAGTTGATGTTCCTGTTGAGAGTTTTCTTGTCTTTGATAAAAACACTATTGCTCGTTCAAACAATCTCAAACTAAAAGCGCCCAAATTCCGGCTTAACATCACCAAATACTTTTTTTTGAAAATCGCATTGTTAACTTTTGGAATAGCCTATCTTCAGATATGGTTTTTTCTGAATCCTTAAACATTTTTCATCAAAAACTAACTACTCTTATAATTTAAATTTAGTTCTTTTTCTGTATCAAAATTATCTTAAATGTGTGTTAACAGACTTGTAAATTTCAGTAATACTGTTTTAGATAAAAATCCTAGCAATTTAATTATTATTTATTTTCAGATATTAAATTTTCTTTGTAATATAATTAATTACAATGTTTTTAAATAAATTATAGTACCCTCCTACTCATAGATGAACACGGTGAAAAAGCCAGAGGGGGGTGTTTACGCCGGGTAAATGACATTTCAAAATCTAGGAGGGGGGCCTAGGGGGGGTCGAACCCCACCTAGCTTTCTAGGGGGGTCGACCCAGGGTGGCAGATTTTGAAACCTAGAAGGGGGTCAGGTGGGGTCCAATTTCCAAAGCAAAATACTTTTAAACCACTAAAGGTTTAATAATAGTTTTTTTATAAGATAATACTACTTTTTATTGAATAAAAAGCGATATTCGGGTGTAAAAACATGAATTTGAGTAATTCACGTTTTTGGAAGAAAATTTAGTATGAAAAAGTACTTAAAGTTTTCTTGAGAGGGGAGGGGGGGTCAGACTTCAAAATCTAGAGGGGGGTTAGGGGTAAAAAATTCAAAATTTGGGGGGAGGGGAGGGCCCCCTGGATTTTTTTCTTGGGGGCCCCCAAAATTTCAAGGCTAGGGGGGGTGGAGGTGGACCCCACCCTGACACCCATACATGGGCAAGTTGGTCCGGAGTGGGGGGGGGTTAAACCCCAAATTAGGGGGGGGTTAAAATCCGAGAAACGCAAAATACCCATATCGTTTTTTTTCTGGAGTGCATTTTACCCATATCGTTTTTCGATTTTGAAGGAAAAATAGGTAAAAAACGCTAATTTAAGGTCAAAAAGCCCTTTTTATTGCATTTTTGAGCTTTTTATTGCTTAAAACATTCATTTAGACCTCAAAACTTAAGTTTGGAGGCAGTTAGAAGTCATTTTAAAGACATTTTTTTTCTTCATTTTTCCAAAATTGGGGGGGTTAACTTTTTCTCCCCCCCCCCCCACTTCTGAGTGGGGGGGGGTTAAACCCCACTTCTCAGAATTTGGGGGGGTTAACCCCCCCCCAACCCCCCCGTGCCCATGTATGCTGACACCCCCTTGTTAATCTATGCTCCTACTGTTATTGTGTGCTATCAGTTATATACATATATATATATATATATATATATACATATATATATATATATATATATATATATATATATATATATATATATATGTATGTACACGTATTCACAATAATATTATACTTGTAACTTTAAGAGTGTACTTCTGTGCTAAAGTTTATTAATTATAACATGATTTTGTGTTTTATTGGTTTTTCTATTTATTTTTGTGACTTGTGACCTAAATTTATTGTATTTTGTATGTTTGTTTTTGTTGTATTGTAAGTATGTTACATGACCGTAACCTTTTTAACATAAAATTTTCTTCTTCTATATATATCTCATTCTCATAATATATGAGTTTTAACATGTATATAGTATTTTTCCATTCAATATCTAAGGCAAAGGCATTATGTCTTACCTATGTATTAAATGGTACAATCAAAGGCGTAGCCAATGAGGTCATGGGGGTTGTTACCCACCCCCTTTTGGGCTGGCGGAGATAAAAATTTGGGGGTCCCAAGAGAACAATTTTAAAAAATTTTCTCGCGCTTTGCTCCGCTCAGCGCTGGACATTTATATCTTTTTTACAACTTTTAAGTGATGTTTCTAATAAATTTCAAAGACAATTTTTTAAAATTTTTTCATGCTGCCGCACGATTTTAAATGTTATACGTTTTTAAACCTAAAATTTTTTAAGTTTAACTTAAAAAACAATGCAAATAACAAACAGTAAAAAGAATCACTCAGCAATTCCAAAACGGGGGTGCACAGGGGAAAAATTTTTGAAACGGGGGGCAATAAAACGGGGGGCAAGCAGAGGGGAAAGGAAAAAAAGAGAAAAAAAGGAGAAAAAAGAAGGGAAAAGGGACAAAAAAGCGAAAATAAGGTAAAAATAGGTCTAAAATGGCTTAAAAAAGATTTAATAAATAAATAAATTAATACTATTTACCATGGTGTTTTATAGCCAAAAAACTTCCTTTTTTTGAAAGTACGTTTTAAGCGCTAAGGAAAAATTTTATGCAAGGTTTTAATTAACATAAATTAACATTTTTTCAATTGCCAAGGGTATGGAAGTTTAAAATTTATTTTTACACTTTTTTCTGTTCCTTGCACATTTTGCATGCCGTTTAAAGACATCCCAAAACTTAGCAGCAAAAAAAATCGAAATTTTTAAAAACGCATCATTTTGGACGTATATAAAGGCAAGCACTAAAAGACACCTACTACGCCTACTACACCGACGGACCTAAGCAACCTAAGAAAAACCTCAAAATCAAACAAAACATCAAATTTAGCTTCATTTTAAGGTTTTGTTTAGGCTGCTTAGGGAAATTTTTAGTAACAAAAGAGGCTTTCACCCCTCGGTCGGTCCATCGGTTTAGTAGGTGTAGTAGATGTAGTAGGTGTCTTTTAGTGCTTGCCTATATAAAGTTAGCGCAGAAAATTCGTGCGCGCACGAATTTCCGCGCACGAATTTTGAGCCTGTATGTTTTCAGTCGCGTCTACCGTAAAACACGGTTTTTGCGCCTATCGCACATTGAGTCATAATATTGGTATGAAAAAAATTAGGTAATTTTTTAAATTGATTTTGAGTAATAAAATTATTATAAACAATTAAAACATTAAATAAAAAAGATAAATTGAAAAAAAAAACACTTGGTTAGACTGGTGAGAAAATTTAAAGCGTTAAATTTCCTGGACGTACGCCTCCTGAATTAGATTTGGTAGGATTCCCATACGCGTCCCAAAATTCGATATGACCGACCCTAAAGTAAAATACATTTATAAAACATCTTCATACCCTAAATCGGACTCGTAGACTTGGTTTTTGTGGCTATTTTTGAGATTTGAGCTTTTCATTAGGAGTTATAAGCCAATTTATACCCAAAAATTTCCCTATTTTCGCATGTACAATTTATGTTATTAAGAAATTTTTTTATTAAGCTTATAATCAAACTAATATTATTTTTTTCGTATTACCAAGTATCTGGCAGTTACAAATATACTTTTATTTTTTCATGGTAACAACCAATTTGTTATAATAACCGTTCAAATACCCATCAAATTTTAGTTGTGAAAAAATTCACGTGTTTGAAAAACAACTTATTTTAATAAAAATCAATTATATTACTATTTTGTTTAATTTTTAGGTTTTGTTTAGGCTTAGGAACAATAAATCGGTAAAAAACTAAGTTAAAATTAGCGTTTAAAGCCAAAAAATTTTGTTGGCCATGTTTTTGGTGGTCCATGTAACTTTTGAATTTTTAAATTTTTTGAAAATTTTTGAGTTTTTCAGACTTCTAGCATTGTTAAAACATAGTTTTTAATTTAATTTGTGCGTTCACATTTGTTTTTATTAACATCATAAATTGCATATGCTGAAAAAGGTCATTTTTTGGGTATAAATTGGTTCATAACTCTTTTTGGTAAGCTCAAATCTTGAAAATAACCATCAAAACGAAGTCTGCGTGTCCGATTTAGTGTACAAAGATGTTTTATATGTGTATTTTACCTGCGGATCGGTCAAATCGAATTTTGGGACGCGTATGGGAATCGTACCATTAGATTTATTATGATAAACTTTTATTAAATTATTGATTCAAAAAACTGAGAACCTACCTAAGCTTAAGCAAAACCTAAAAATCAAGCAAAACTTTATCATGGTCAGCCCTGTGCACGGTCTGGAAATGCCCCCCCCCCCCGTTTTATTGGAGGATTTGCCCCCCCCCGTCAAAAAATGAAAAAGTACCCTAAAATTATGACGCCATTTTTGAAATATGATGGACGCAATCATCGCAAATTTTTTGCAGGTTTTAGCCTATTTCAATGTATTTTAAGCCATTTTAGACCTATTTTTACCTTTATTTTCGCTTTTTTTGTCCCTTTTTTCCCTTTTCCATGTTTTTTTCTCTTTTTTTTCTTTCCCCCCTGCTTGCTCCCCCCGTTTTATTGTCCCCCGTTTCAAAAAAGTTGCCTCCCCCGTGCCCCCCCCCATTTTGGAATTGCCCCCCGTTTTAACCCCGGGGGGCAGTGCACAGATCTGCATGGTAAATTTGTATTTAATGATGCTTTTTGAACTGAAAAGTAAAAACCTTATTTTTTTCCTAAGCCTAACCAAAACCGAAAAATTAAACAAAATTTTATCATTTGGGGGGGTGCATAAAGTTAGCCTCTCGAGCGCCTCTTGAGAGCGTTTTTATGCATCTATTAATGACATTTAATTAATTAGGCAAGTTTTTACACTAAAAACACTCTAGAACTGCACAAGGAATGCAATTCATGTAAAAGAAATTAATTTAAAGCACTCTAAACCAGTTTTTGCATTGGGTTATTTACTTTTTCGAGAGGCGCTCGAGCGGCTGAGAGGCGCTCGAGAGGCTGGCGGTTTTGTTAATTATTAGACAATTTAAACGATTTAAATGGGTTTTCTTGCATCTAAGGAAAGAAATTAACGTCCACTTTTAGATTAAACATTAGTTTAGTGAATTCTGGGCCGATTTTACGATTTTACGACACAAGATTTATTTAGGTGAATCTCACTTTGCGGTATCGGGCAAAGTCCCAACTGAGGAAAGTCCCAACGTGGAAAGTCCCAACCAATCGATGAATCTCCCAACAGTTCAAATATTAGAAATACGTTTGCAAAACCGGTGTTAAACACGATAATTTTAAACAACCGAAAATAAATAAATGCATTAAATGAATGATAAATGGAATTATGCAATTTTGTAAACGTACTTTCAAAAATGCAAGTTTCCACCCCAATGAGAATTTTTTTTATCTTTGGGTTTTGCTTAGGCTTAGGAAAAAAATAAAGTTTTTACTCTTCAGTTTAAAAAGCATCATTAAATACAAATTTACCATAATACAATTTTGCTTGATTTTTAGGTTTTGCTTAGGCTTAGGTACTCAGTTTTTTGAATAAAGAATTTAATAAAAGTTTACCATGATAAAAATTTTGCTTGATTTTTGGCTTTTGCTTAGGTTTAGATAAAAAAGGTTTTCAATAGATTGTTTTATTCGAAGAATAGGAAAAACTTGTCTTTTGAAAAGTGCGTTTACAAAATCACATCCAAAAGACGAGTTTTCCGTATTTAATGCTATATTTTTATTAATTATAGTGTTAATTGACTAAAAAATAAAATGGTGTTTGTTGTAAACGTATTTTTTGATTCTGTTGGGACTTTCCACAAACTGTTGGGAGATTCCACAGTTGGGAGATTCACCCTTTTTGTTGGGAGATTGCTCGGAACCCACTTTGCCAGCAGTCTTACTTTGCCAGCAGTTTTTTTGTCTTCCTTTGCCAGCAACAGTCTCACTTTGCCATCAAGCGTCTCACTTTGCCATCAACGGAGTCTCACTTTGCCATCGCCATTAAAAACACGCAGACCTTACAAAAATACATTTTTAAAATTTTTAATATAGCATTGTGACAAAAAAATACGAGTATTCAATGTATTATGATTATGTTTTAACTATAATTAAAATATTTCACTAAATATTACAACTTGTATTGCAAAATTAGGAATTATTAACGATATGGAGAAAAAACTATTAATGAATGATTAAACCACAGTTTTATAAATAACAAATATTTTTTAATATCTATTGAAAAATAAATGGCAAAAATTTAAGTTTTGTGCTTTTTCGACATTCATTTAAGAACTAAAAATAATTATTTTTTATTTCTTGTGGTGAACATGTTTACTTTATTCATGCGACCAGCAGCAATTACTACATGTACATAATTTTTACACAGAATCAAAGCAACTGGTCTTAAAAAATTAAACAAAAAACATCTGGAAAATAAAATAATTGCTTTAGTGGCAAATTTTTTGTTTATTTTGTTGAAATAATTTCAATTTACACTAAAATTTACCTTCTAGTGCCAAATTCAAAAATAAAATAAAATGAAACAAATAGTATAAAGTTATATAAAATAAGTTTATAAGTCTGCTTACTAAAGCTAATTTCATTATGATAGTCTTAAATAAACAGATTTATGAAGAGTTAATGAATTTTCAATTTGCTATAGGGGTGTCCAGAAGTTTTGTCTTTTACAATTCGTCTTTAAACATCTCGTCCACCACATTTCGCCTTCAAAAAGCTTTTTTTTTAAATATCTTGTCTTCCTCGTCTTTTGGATGCAATTTTGTAAACACATTTTTAAAATAACAAGTTTTCGCCCAAACGATAAAATTTTGTTTAATTTTTAGGTTTCGCTTAAACTTAGGAAAAAATAAGGTTTTTACTCTTTAATTAAAAAAGCACACTATTAAATACAAACTTGCTAGGATAAAGTTTCGCTTAATTATTAGGTTTGGCTTAGGATTAGGTTCGCAGCTTTTCAAACAAATCATTAAATATAAATTAATACATTTATTATTTTTTCTGTGTGATTGCATATAACTTTGTTTACATTGATTCAGACATGTGTATTTAAACATTTTTATGTAGTATGTGATTTGTGATTAATATAATTTATTTGTGTTTGATTTGCTAAAATAAATTCTTTTCTTTCTTTTTTTCAAGCTTATCATGGTAAAATTTAGCTTGATTTTTAGGTTTTGCTTTGGCTTCGAAAAAAAATTTTTTGATCCATTGTTTAAGTCGCAAAATACGAGAAACTTGTTTTTTTAAAAAGTACATTTACAAAATATATACCGTTATATTGATAATATTTCACATTTAGTGGGATTTCATTAGTTTTCTTAATATTTACTCGTCATAAGCTTTTTTACAACCGTTTTTAAAATTAACAGTTTCCAGAAAAATTTTTAAACAAAATAGATTTTTTTAACAAAATCAAGAAATAATGTATTTATTTTTTTAAATTATAAATATTTACTTCTGCGAAAGTCTCATTAAATTATTTGAATTAAAAAAAATCATATGTTTAATTGCAAATATAATTTTAAAGTTATTGAGTTAATATGTATACAAATATTACTATAGATAGCATATATTCTATTGTCACTTTTTCGCTTTGTACTCAATATTGCACATATTTTTAAATTGTGTTTATTTTTTAGTTGTCTGCATTTTAATTAAAAATTCTAGATTATTTTTCAGATGTTTCCTTAGAATTTAACTTAAAATTGTTATTTAATATATATAATAGAAAATCGTCAAATCTCGATTTGATGTAATCATTTTAAATTATCTGCAAAAAAAAACAACAAAATTTTTTTAGAAAAATAAGATTTTTTCCTTTTTATATTGTAATATTCTATTTAGCCTATATCGTTTGTATTGACCTTTAGACAAATAATTTGCAAATAAAATGCTAACAAATATGTATGCTTAGCTCAAATTTCACAAAGCTATTCAAATAAAATATTTGTGTATAGTTTTTGAATTAAAAATTATGTTTCCAACTAGATTTTTGTGTGGGAATTAGATATGTTGACTTTTGATTTGGCTATTTTATAATTTTTATTTGATAGTTGACAAACGGCCAAAAAAATATAAAAAAATTATTTTACAAAATTCCGGAGGTCGTTGGGCTTTTTAATGTGCCTATAAATTTTGGTTTTATATTATAAAGTAAGCAGTATCTATCGTTTTTAAATTCTGAGAGTTGATAATCCTAATAAAAAAAATGTAAACATAAATTTTAAAATTTATCAAGGTTTTAAAGTTATTGTACCGCCCATTTGTACATGTGTTATCAGTAAATACAATAATTTGCTTTTGTTGGTTGCGAATAATTGAAATTGTATTATAGTTTAAAATGTTAAATGGTTTTATAATTGTTAAATTTGTAGGATTTTAGTTTTGTTTTACTTGTTTTATTTTTCATTTAGGTATATAAATGCACTGCTCTTATAAAAAAATTGACTTATTTTTAATTATGAATAAAATATTGAGCTTTTATAATTTTGGATTTATATGAAAAAAATTCCATTTAATTGACTTTGTAAAAATATGTTTAAACCAATTAAAATTGCAAAGTTATGACGTTTTTGTTCGCATAAATTTTTAAATCTTGAGTTTTTATTAAATATACAAAAAACAATCAAGTATAGCTGTTACTCACTATAATTTTTCTTTTTGCTGATTTCAAAAATGTTAAAATAAAGGATTTTATATTAAAGAAGAGCACTTTCACGAATCAAACTTTTATATCACCTGAAATAAACCGCTCCTTTACGTGGCCGACATGCAACTTATCGCAGTCAACCGACAACTAGGTGTAATTTTCACACAGTATTACAATATTCTGGTAACAAATAAGAATTTCGTGGGTTTTTTTATTTTTGAATTTCCAAACCTTTTAGAAGTTTTAACGAATAACAAATATAAAATTATTTTAGAAAGCTGGAAAGCTGAAAACACAGAGAATTTTTTAAAATATAGGTTTCACCGGTAAAAAATGACTAATCACAAGCCGGATATTTTAGAGGGACTTAAAGCTCTTTATAATTTGATCTTCAATATTAAACTGGGTTTTTTTATTTAAAAATGTTTGTTATTAAATTTTTGATCAAATATAGCAAATACCTCGCAGTAAGCCATATAAATGTATTTTGTATAAAATAAAGCAATTATCATGTTTAAATTTACTAATCTACCATCAATTATTATGCACTGTAGCTTCCACCATTCAAAGCGAGAAGCTCTGGAGTTTCCCGGTGTTTGACTTTGCAGTCCTCCGGAACTCCGCTTTTATTTTGGTACTGATTTTGTATAATTAAAGAGTCATACCAAAGATTATTTTGGTAAAAAAATTTTTTTGTAAACCGAATTTTTTTCAAAACTTATTAGCAACTATAAAATGTAAGAACCCAGATAAAATAATTTTAAACATATTTTAGTCTAAGCTTTAAATCGCTCATTTACGAAGCAGAGCTCTGAGACTCCCTGCGCTTTAAATTTCCGGAGCTCCAGATCATAATATTTGAGAGTAGGAACATCATTACTACAAAGCTACATCGGCAAACGAGTCTAATTTTTATGTAGCTATGTTTTAAAATCTGATCATTATTTGAACGGTAATTAACCGTAAGTAAAATTATATATTATTTTACAAAATATACATTAGTTTATTGTTATAAATACCAGACTGAACTGGTTTTGTTAATTGTTAACAATCTTCATTACGTTAAAACATATTTAAAATACGTTATTCGTTAATTGCAACAAGTTTTATTTTATTTAGAGAGGAATTCGAAATTTTTAAAAATTTATATTCAAGTACAAAAAAATGAGTATCAATGTCTTTCCATTTATTTTTAATTTAAAAAGTAAAAAAATTTTAAATCATTTGTCCATATAATTTTTTTAATCTAAATTTTAACCTAATCTTTTTGCACGCGTTTTACTGCTAAAGAAGTATTATTTTTCTCAGCATTATCACAATAGCAGTACAAAACAATTACATTCTTTGGGGACGGTCGTTTCGTACCGATTTTTATTCCTGGGACCGTCGAGTACTATCTTTTGCCTGTCGGGACCGTCATGCCGCTGGACCGTCGCGTCGTGGGACCTTTGTGTCGTGCGACCGTCGTGAGACGTTCCCGAATAAGACAATAAAAAAATTACTTAGCAGTAACTTAATTCAAGAAAAAACGTATGGTTTTGTTTTGAAAATGTCAAAAAAAAAAAGAAAATAATAAAAAAATATTTTATTTATTTATTTTAATATTGTAAAATATAAAAAAACCTTTGTATGAAAAGTTTATTGAGATTTTTTAAAATTATAAGCCAACCAATCTTCAAACTTTTTGTTTTTGGTCAATTTTATTAACATTTTTTAAAATGTTATTATTTTGGTCTTTTAAAATTATCTTAATGAAGTATTTTTGTAAAAAAAATGTTGATGGCAAAGTGAGACGCACGTGATGGCAAAGTGAGACACCTATGTGATGACAAAGTGAGACTGCTGGCAAAATGAGACAGTTGCTGGCAAAGTGAGACAGATCTGCTGGCAATCTGGGACGTAATCATTTATTTTGTATTTTTCCAAGTTTAACCCACTTCTTTCTATGGACAACTTTAGTAATGAACAATCCCCTTTTTTCCCCCTTTTTTTTTAAAAAAAAAATATAAAAAAAAAAATTTTTAAAAAAACTCTAAAAAAAACACAAAACCTAAAAAAATTGTCAAGACAAAACTAACGAGCAACCAAACCAAAACACATTAGCCACCAGAAGCACAAAGCAAAAAAAAAAAACAAATAAATATTTCAAAAACAAAAAAGAAAAAAAAAAAAAAAAAAAAAAAAAAAAAATAAAAAAAAAAAAAACACAGACAAAAGCAAAAAAAAAAAAAAAAAAAAAAAAAAAAAAAAAAAAAAAAAAAAAAAAAAAAAAAAAAAAAAAAAAAAAAAAAAAAAAAACAACAAAACAAACACAAAAAAACCTAAAAAACAATCTAAGCTTTTGCTACGCTGTTTTTTGATAAGTTTAGCTTGTTTTTTTAGGTTTTGCTTAGGCTTAGGAACATGTAAGCTTAGGCTTTAGATAGAGGGCTAAGGTTGTTTTTTTAGGTTTTTTAGGCTTAGTAACATGTAAGCTTAGGTTAGGAAACAGCTGCAGGGGTTAAATCTGCAGAGCTAATTCCTGCTAGCCGCTAAGATAGATCATTACTGAGAATTACTGAGAATCACCATTACTGAGAATAGCAAACGCCGGTTATACTTGAAGAATGCCATTATTTTTGCCGTCATTTTTGCCATTATATGGGTCCGTATAAAATCCCCATGGACAAATTCCCCATAGGCCAAAATCCCCATAAACGTTACAAAATCCCCATAAGGTGGTGTAAATTCCCCATGAAACCGTGCAAATTCCCCATAAAGTGGTGTAAATTCCCCATAAATATAATGCGTTTGCAGTATTTCCTTAAAATTTTAACACTTGGAAAATACAACACAACTTTATCATGATAAAGTTAGCTTGATTTTAGGGCTTTGCTTAGGCTTAGGAAAAAATGAAAACATTTTTAATGCTTTTATAATTAAAACTTAGTTTTTTTAACACATTTTAGTTTGCAAACGCATTTCTGATTGTTATGGGGAATTTGCACTACTTTGTGGGGAATTCGCACTACTTTATGAGGAATTTGGCCATGGGGATTTTACACTACTTTTATGGGGATTTCGCAGGTCACCCATTATATTTGCTCCGCCGTCATATTGAATGCCGTCATATTTCGAACTTGAGTGGGCAAGCACTAAAAGACACCTACTACACCTACTACACCGACCGACCTAAGCAACCTAAGCAAAACCTCAAAATCAAACAAAACATTAAATTTAGCTTTATTTTAAGGTTTTGCTTAGGTTGCTTGGGATATTTTTAGTAACAAGAGAGGCTTTCACCCCTCAATCGGTCCGTCGGTGTAGTAGGTGTAGTAGGTGTAGTAGGTGTCTTTTAGTGCTTGCCCTTGAGTGCCGTCATATGTAATGGACTACTACGAGCTTGGATAGAGTAGAATGAACAGGAACTAAAAAATAATTCTCGTTTCTTCAAGTATCTTGCTATCTTCAAGTAGGCCTTAGTTTTCCTAAGCAACCTAAGCAAAACCTGAAAATCAAACAAAACATTAAATTTAACTTGATTTTAAGGTTTTGCTTAGGGAAATTAAGGTCTAAAGTCCACGATAAATGTTATTGTGAGTTTTATCACGATAATTTACTTGAAAAATCAGTTTTAAACAATCCATCTTTCCGGTGACCGGAAAATTGGGTTACTAATGTATTACGTGTTTTCTATATTAACTTTGTAAATAAACCATTTTAGTTTCTGTTCATTCTACTCTATCCTAGCTCGTAGTAGTCGATGACAAATGACGGCACTCAAGTTCGAAATATGACGGCATTCAATATGACGGCGCTGCTATGACGCCAAAAATAATTCTCGTTTTTGCAACAATTTTTCCAAAAAAATCCGGACAATAATGCGGACGTTCCGGATATGAAAACACAAGGACCACTAGCAGACTGGACGCAAAACTAATTTTCATTTATTTCACACAATGTGTCGATGCAGTTTTATTCAGCTTTCTTCGTGGAATATAATATAAAGATGCGGACTCATAAATTAAATTAAAATATATAATAAACGCCTAAATCTAACCAAACCGTACTTCTTAATGGTGTGTGTGTAAACCAAACCTTACGACTTTTTGTGTATAAACTTTTTGTTTTGCTTTAAAGTAATGCTTTTGCAACAATTATAGGGTGTATTTTACAGAGATCATAAATTTCGATACAAATTTAATCTATTTACTCTCAGAAATTGACTAGTTTTACAAAAAAATACAGTATTATAAATAGAAAAGTAGATATTAAGGTGCATTTATATTGTTATATGATTTTTTTGTGTTTTTAAATTAAAAACCAATATACACACACTCTAATCTCGCCGGTATAAGTTTTTTAGCCTTTCTGACTATTTAGTTTCAAATATCGCGTTCAAAACGTAAAAAATTTGGCTGTATTTTGCATGCAACTGTTCTGCTATGCACATTTTTTGTTTGAAACGTGACAATTATCAGAAAAGGTTAAACTCAGTATACAAAAATGCCAAATGCCTAAACTTTCAATTGAATTTTATAATTTCGGATCTGTATCTTAGTTTTTTATGTTTAATGTAGGTTATCTGATATGTTATTGTTTGTTTGTTTGTTTGTTTACTCATGATTCGGATCACTTGATACATCAGATGTACAGTGTCGCCGTTTATATTATCTTGTCCCATAATGGAACTCACCACCATTATTGGGCCAGTACAGCATATATATAACTAGAAATCAACCTCCTAAAAGGGTTTAAGGGAAGAGTATTTTAATGTGATATGTAAATGTTCCATGATTAATTAATCGGTAAATATCTCGTGAGAAATAAAATGTATACGGTGTCGTTTAGTTTTCATGAAGATGGGTCACGAGCAGCTGATTGGTCCATTTGCAGTATACGTTCATTATTTTTTGCGCGGTTTTTCAAACAAACAATTATGTTGATTTAACCTTTGTGAAGCACTTTCTAGATCTCAATCTCAGTTACGGAAGATTCAAGGTTTAGAATTAAAAAAAAAATTGTGTAAATTGATCTCAGAATTTTTGGCATCTAAAGCTATTTATGGTTTATTTTCTTCTGCTAAAAATTCTAATTGCAGGAGAAGCGCAAGTATATTTTAACTTTCAATCCTTGAATCTTACATAAGTAAATATGTAGGATGGTAAATAAATGTGTTCAAATACTTTCAACTTCTGGTTAAAGCGAGAGCTATTTAAGACGAGGAAAAACCGTGGCTACGGAACTTCTCCCCTATCGTTTAATGAATTATTATTATTCAATAAATTGGGCATAAAAATTTTGCTATTATATTCGGCCAAAAGTTTAAATTTTGGAGATTCACTTTTTTTTGTTTGCTTGTTTTTTTGAAATAAACAAAACAAACTTTTGTTGCAAACGACTTATTTGAAAACAAAGGTTGTTTAGTGCAGAGATGTAAGCAAGTCGAAATTCTTAGACATCCCATCAGATTTTTTGGCCAATTCCAGGCCGACACAACAAATTTTTAGCTTTACACGCCCAGACCGGCGTCCTGTCGAAGATAATTTACACCACTTTAAAAAAGTTTTTATCCCTTAGCCCGTCCAAGCCCGCTTACAATCTCCCTTTGTGGCACAGTGGCAGAACGTACGTCTTACATACTAAAGGTTCCTGTATCAAGTCTCGACTGAGGCATACATTGTAATAATTTTGATTCTTTGTTATAATATTGTTATTTGTAATATTTGGTTCCAAGGTTAGTGCCAAATAACATCGGCCTTGCGTATTCTGCTTTATGGGAAAACTAAAAAAATAACATTTTCATGGGTGGCCGTGGCACGGTAGTGTCATGGTGCGATTTAGCACAGCGGCCCCACTTCCACTATAGTTAGAAAACGTGAGTAAATTCTGGAATTCAGTTTGCTCCTTCTTCTTT